>JAPYZE010000328.1:0-45441 GCA_030522805.1 Leptomastidea abnormis
TATATATATATATATATATATATATATATATATATATATATATACCAGGCAAACTCGTATATGTTGCAGTTACTAAGTGATTTTCACGTCGTTGAATATAGCAGCGATGGTGGCCACTGATGTTAAATGACTATATGAGAAAGAGAGAGAGAAAACGCGAGTTTCCGCGAAAACTACCAAGCTCTATATCTTTCTTACTCTTTCTTTTTTTTTCTTTCTTGAGGGCGATAATGATGCCGCGGCGAGGATGATGAAAATTCGTATGCGGTATATACGATAAATAATTATGCGTGCTATACTTACATATACTTATATGCATAGCTATATATGATTACATGACGATGATGCTTTTTCTCGTGGAATATGTAGTAGTATAGTTAGTAGTAAGTTGCTGCTATACTGCTGTGGCCTTAATTGTTATCAAGTATCGTTTTCTCTTTCTCTTTCATTTTATTGATAACTATGTTTCCTTTTTCTTTTTTTTTGCCGTCTTTTTCATACGCGAGAGAATAAGGGAGGGGGAGAACGTAGTATGAGTAGCCACATCGTAAAGAGATAGCGGTGTTCCATGAAAAATTTTATTCTACGCCTTCTCGTATACGAGTTATATACGCGTCACGAGTCGTCGTGTGTGCTTGTCTGGATATATAGAGGGGGGAGGGGGGAGAATAGAAGAATTCGAAAATAAATTTAATCGCTCGTTAAATTACCAGCGAGTAAGTATATAGGACGTGAAAAAAAAAGAGGGATTTCATTACAAGAGTGCTAAATACTTGTTAAAAGTGTGTCGCATGTTTTTCAATTCTCTCTACTTTAGCAATATTTTTTTCTTTTTTTTTTTTTTCGAGAAAGAATTTGGTAATTGGCGTTAAATGTTTAGCATAAAATGCTTTTTACATATATTCGCTATTTCACTTTGGTTAAATCGTAAAAGAAAAAAAAAAAATTGATGCCTATAAATGTTTTGTATTATAAATTTTCTTGTTTGTCGATTTAATATTATTATCTTTCTCTTTTGAATGATTATATGAATATTCATGAGTGTACTAGTTTTGGGTGTCAGATGGTATAAAAATCATTTTAATTAGACTATCAATTTCCAATTATTGATAATGGGATTCCGAATACACACTCAAATAAGGTCTTGTTTTAGATAAGAAATACAACGATAAAAGTCGTATGCATAATAATTATTATGTGTATACCTACTACTATACGAAAGGTATATAATATACGTATTTAAAGTCTTTTTTTTTTTTTTTTTTTTTTTTATAAACATTGATAGTATTTCACGAATCGTTGACGCAAAAAATTTTTTCTTTCTATACTGAAATTTAAATTATATATTTACAACTCAATATTTTACCCGTTAAAAAGTAGAATTAAAAAAAAAATACAAAAATTGTCCGATAAGTAAAAAATAATAATCCACGGACCAACGATCACGGTTGAGAAGCAGTAAAGTATATGCAAAGTGGCGCCAAAAAAAGTATTATAAAACGTATCATTATCACATATTCTTCGTTGACAAATTAAGCATCAACAGTATAAATCATAACACGAACGAAAAGAAAAGAGATATAGCAAAGAAGAGAAGAAGGACGATCACAAGGAGAAGAACTCACACGTACGTATAGATATTCAGAATTTTCGAGCTTCGTCGACTGAATATGTCTATTATACATATACAACCTACAGTAGCAGTCCCCTTCGATGGTATATATGGCCAGCCTAAGTTCATTGACCCGCGACGACAACATAATAGTGCGCGCAACGAAAGAGAAAGAGAGAGAGAGAGAGAGAGAGAGATCCCCATCGGAGAGTACAAGTTCGCACGCAAGAGCAGTACGTTGTTATACCCCCCCCCCCACACACACACATACATGTACAGAGTGTAAATATAGAAGGACGACAATATAAAGCTATATATGAGCGTTCTTATAAGCAGAGTAGTGACTCCACCGTAAAACGGGAAGGTCGCGGGAGAAAAAAAAGAGAGATAGATAGAGATAGATAGAGAGAGCTTTACACGTAATAGCGGTAAATCTAAAGTCATATGTGTTGGTCCCTACCTTCCTTCTTTTTCTCCCCCATATATACATGGCAGTCTCAAAAGAAAAGCGACCGACTATATATATACATACACATACACGCCAAATTGGTATAAGAATATAATACGTTATGTATGTATATAGCTGCGTTATACGCGAGAGAATAAGAGAGAGAGAGAGAGAAAGAGAGAAAGATGACCTACGAAGCGAGACTGGCCCGTATTTACATGTAATTGCTTTCCGCGAATACCACCTACGTGCATATATAAAGATTCTTTTCTCTCTCTCTCTCTTATTTTCTCTGGTTTTTGATAAAGGCGCTATTACGGGGCCTTGCCCACGCTAATGTTACTCACGCGGATGTGCGTAACGGACACACGTACGTATACGTTTGATGGTTGGTCGAATGTGCGGCTTCGTGGCTTAGTTTTTTTTTCTTCTCGCGTTTGATTCGTACATTACTATATAGCTGTGTATGTAGCAACGATGAGATTAAAATTTATGCAGATGTACCTATGTGACGGCTATTTTGATAGGCTAATGATATATATTTTTTGGTCAACAATGTAAGAAATACATGATGATAATTTTAAAGGGTGTTGGGAGTATCTTTTAAGAAACGAAACTACTTTACGAGGAAATGAGAAAATTGTAGGATATGTATGTCATTTTTTTTTTTTTTTTTTTCAAATGTTGTGTCGTGTTTCATTAAGACTCATTTGATGCGCTTTGCAGTTAAGGGATTTTAAAATAATGTAATTTTATTTTTTTTTTTAACTTTGTATTATAATGTGTGATATTATGAAACTATTATGAGGATAAAATGATGTATTACACGATGTATGCAACATTTATTTTTTATTTTTTTATAAGTATATGTAGCTTAAATATGTTCTTAGTATTACAGAGACTTGTTGAAATACAAAGTTCACAGTAAATTGAAGTTCTAGTGTAACAATTTAACCTGTTGATATGAAAATTGTATATAATGATAATTTGAAAATATTAAATATTTTAAATAATTATTTGAAAATAAATTTTTTAACAAAAAAATTGTTTTATCAACTTAAATAACATATTGAAATTAGTAAATTAATTCTTTTTTTTTCAATCAGATAAATAAATAATTTACATCATACTATATAAAATCGGAATCACGATCTATATACTCAATAAGTTAAAACAAAGAAATTAAAATCAAATTGCATAAAATTAATTTTTAATCCGATTTTCTATAGTATATAGCACACACACGCAAGTATCCTATTGAATTTTACCGAGAGATAACGTATTCAATTCAACTAAAAAGACACATACACATACACATGTGTACACACAGTCAATCACAAAAGATACTATATTGCATGTGCGTCTAGAAAGCGTGACACGCCATCATCAGCCATACTGGACAAATTGACGAGAGACATTGTTGTGTGTGTTATAGCAATCAGTTGGTATATATATGTATGTATATAAAAAGGAATAGGCGTCGATTTTCGAGCGTAACGAAATCGCGCATTTAATCGATCGAGCTTCCGGCATCCACAACGTACACACGCACACACACACATACACACACACTCGCTCATCTTCCATCCGCCGAACAAAATTGCGTCCTATGTGCAAAATATGCCTTTTCACCTTTTCCCTCTACATCACCTTTTTTTTTTTGTAATTATCCGAGCGCGTAATTGCCTTCGCGCTTATCTTTTTTTTTTTTTTTTTTTTACAAAGCTCTAACAGCTAGAACCACATGAGAAAATTCATTTTTCGAGCGTGACTTTTGAATTTACGCAAATTACGCATCTCCACGTTGAATATAACTTGATAATAAAGTGTGTGTGTAGGTATTTGTGCAAAGGAAAAAAGGAGGATTGATAAAGGACTTTGTAGAGTTGGATGATCGTAAGGTGATTCGACTTTACCGGTTTCTCTTCGTCCGAAGCGAGACTTTTCAAGTATATAGATAGAAGGTGAGGAAGGTGTGTGTGTGTGTGCTCGTTACTGTAGATTTAACGAGTCGCGAATAGCCACACCCACGTTTTCTCTCGTATAGATACGTACGTATAATAAGTACTAAGTGATGTAATTCCATCCTTGTAATTTATGCGATTATTACTATATACTACACGAATTTTATGTGCTCGCTATCGTAATTTTGAAAATCGACGCGCTGCTTTTTTTTTTAAATTCCCCCTTCTTACCTTACCTCAATCTCCTTCTCCATATACCTTACCTCTCGTTCTTTTAGTATATATACCATGGCTGTCTTGCGTGTCCTGCTTGTTAAGCGATATTTCTTTTTCTCTCTTTCTCTCTCTCTCTCTCTCTAGAGGTGCAATTTCTTGGTATCAGAAAAAAAAGAAGAAGACAGAAGAAGACGTGTGTGCGTTAATGTGTCGTGTATGTGTCTCTTATAGGTACAGGAAACGGGTCGACGACACTCGTACATAATATATATAAATATACATACGCTTAACAACCAGATGCACGTTAATCAAATTATAATAACAACGCGCTCATCTCTGCTCTTCCCCTCCCCTTCCTACTTTGCCGCTGTTCTCTTTACTTCCAATGCTAAGTTAGTTGACCGAACTATATAACCGTCGCGACTTTTCGTAAGGAAACATTTGTGCATTTCATTAATTGCGAGTTATATGCATAACGTTTATGGGCGCTTTTCAAGCCTTGATGTCATATAATTTTGCAAGTGCTTTAAGTAGAATTAAGTAGAAGTAAATTACAATTTATGATGCAAAAAAAAAAAAACGAGAAACAGAAAAAAAAAGAAAAAACATTAAAAGAGTACAGATGAGAAAATTCTGATGTGGCTAATTGGTAACGATGTTTTCAAGGCGTTTTTAAAGGAAGAATAAAAATAAAATAAATAAAAATAAAGGGAGAATACTTATAACCATGACGCATAAGTGTCGTTTGAGTTCCTTTACTTAAGTTTTTTTTATTTTTTTTTTATTTGACCACTGTGGCTAATCTCTTTTAATAAAGATCAATAATTACTTGTGTAATATAATATTGAAACTGTGACGTTTCAATAGACACAAGTGTTTACGTGTGTTGATACTAGAATATCATTTTATAATTATAGTCACATAATTATGCAGTGTAATACAGGTTGGTTCAAATTGGCTGTTACGCGTATATATACATACCTGCATATCAGCATAGAGCAATAAAATAGGTACCGTAAAATTTTTTTTTTCTTTTTACAAATCTTATGCTTAAGATAACTGAAAATCGCAATTACATTTAACGAGCGATTATAACAGTTTGTGATCATTTTCCATGTGCGTTTTCATTAGAAATTAATTAAATTAATTTTTTTTTCTTCTTCTTTCTTTAGTTGAAAATAAAAAAGCTTGATAGTTTAGCTTAAATTTATGTCGAGAGAAAAATCTCTCAAGCCGAGTTAAAAAAAAAGAATATTGTCTGTAATTTTAATTATGCTCGTTACGCTAGGAAAAATTTTAAAATCCGAAAGAATGAAAAATTCTTCTCCCTATATACTACAGCAGCTTTCCTAATAAGATACTTAACTAGAAAATTTACAGCGTCAGGCAATTTTATTTATCCCCTACAAAATAACTTTAAGCCAAAAGAATAAAAAAGAAAAAGAAAAAAAGGAAAAACTTGCATAAGCATATATACATATATCGAAGTACAATAGAAAAGCGTTGTGTTGCTGCTGCTGCAGCTGCTGGTGGCAAGTCGTGATCGAAAGGGTTGAGCTGGGAGGTAAAAAAAAAGGTCGGCAGGCAAGTAAAGAGAGAAAGAGAGAGATAGAAAGAAAAAGAAGGAAAAAAAGAGTCAGGGCGATTAACCTCGAACATTGCGGAATTGCGGGTGTCGGCGTTGGTGGCTATGTGCTAGTAGTAGTAGTAGTAGTAGTAGTAGTAGTAGTAGCGTACTCGTTTACTCGCTCGCTCGCGTTCACGAGCATTAACCTTGCATTTAGAGCGGGAATTAATTTATTATCGCGCCTGTGCGAAAGAGAGAGAGAGAGAGAGCTATATATATGCGCGAGATTTGCGCGCTTTTACCAGGATCGACACATAATTGCGATAGAACCGCGCTGTTTTTCCGTGCAAGAGGTCGTGAGCGGGGGCGGTGAAGTATACTGGATATAGAGGATAAGAGAAGTAGGAAAAGGAGAGATTTATGAGTCGAAGGAAGCGGCTATAGCAGCTTGCACAGGGAGGGAAGGAGGGAGGGAGGCTATTTTTTTTTTTTTTTTTGAGAAGTGGTGTATATGTCTCGCGCTTGGTATATATATAAGCGCCTGCATGTCCTTGTGGTTTTGGGCTGTGGTCGTGCAGTCGTTTTCCCGTTATAGTACTTGGTTTCGCCCGGAAAATTCGCGAGTGTTGCGAGATCAGCTGCTAGACCAGCAAAAGGGGAAGGGAATATGGTATGGGAGAGAGAAAGGGGAAGCTGCTGCTGCTGTGCGAAAACACGGTCTGGGCTGGCTTTTCGAATCGTGATAAAGTGCCTGGCATACCGTGATTTCTTTTTTCCCACTTTTTTTTCTTTTTAATGTCTTATGTATCGATCTTTACATAACGTTTTTGATTATACAAGCGAAAATTTTTTAGATTTCGAGAGGATTTTTGAATTTGCTGGCGTGTTGGAGTGTGTTATGGAAATAACTGAAATTTTTGCGAGTTTCGACATATACTGAGCTTGGTATAGTGTGACCTTTACGTGTATGTTAGATTTAAGCTTTAGGATGAAAAGAAAAAAAAAATAAATAAATAAAAATTGTAGAGTATGTGAAGCCGAGGTGTTTTTTTTAGCACGAAGACGTAATGTATGGGTGACAAGATTAGAGAACACATTTGTGTGTTATTTTTCAAGCGCGATTAATAAATTGTTTTTAATTGAACATTTTACAACTTGGAACTTGTTTGTTTGATGTCTAGTAAAAAAAAAAATTAAAAAAAATAATTCTTTAACACGTATGGGGATATAAGTTTCAATGCGGGTGATTGCTACAATCAAAAAGTGTGTATATATATATGTATATGTGCAAAGTCAAATGAATCACTTGATTGCAATGTAGCAGTAGAGTCAAATAAAGTTTACGTTCTGGCATAATAATTTTTTAGTGCAATACATACCTACTCACACACACACATACAAAAGCCAGTTTGTAATTGAATGAAAACTTGCACATGTCAATTATGAAATTTATAAATGAATATAAATATTTATTTTTTGAAACCTAATCGATTCAACGTACAATGTGAATGTTGCTAAAAAAAATAAATAACAAATTTTTTTTTTTTAAGTATTTTTAGATAATAAATAATTACAATAATTAATGTTAACTTTAACATTACTTCTAAGAAACGAAAATATGTCACGAATTATTATATAAGTGAATTTTTTTTAGTCAATCGTCTTGTACTTAATTTATTGTACTGATATGAAAATATTGTTTTGGAAATTAAGACTTTTAATTTTTTAACTATTTTGAAACAAAATTCTATTTCGTAACGAAACACTCGAAATATTAAAAAAAATTATTATCGTAACCTACAGCGCGTGCGAAATTAATTAACCCACCACCCTGTTGAAGTCAAATGATAGTAATGTCTAAATATAAAAATATCGTAACTCGGTATTTTTTCATTTTCAATTATACCGAAAATAGGGCTTAGTTGACAGTGCGACGATTTTATAATCCGCAGCTTGTGGGTTGGATACCAACTCGGCGTTCGTTTTCGACTAAGACATTACAGCAAGAATTAAAGTATCAAAATATACTAAATATAGTGTCAAAAAGGTTTACGATACTGTTGCTTCTGAGTTTTACTTTTGTTCTTCTCAAGGTGGCTCCTATACCTATTTAGAGAACTCCGATTCAATGACTTGACTTGTCTACGGACAAAACGAAAAAACATTTTTTACATTAACTCAATTTTTTTCTCTACCACCACAGCAAAGCGTAATTGCATGCCAAAACGAGCACACATGCTCCTCTACGAATTAAAAAAAAAAAGAGGCGTGCATATACGTACACATATAGCTGCATTTTTACGTACTTAAGCCTCCGCTATTTTGTGTATCATTATCTCTTATCTCTGCCCATTAACAAGATCGTAAATCACGTGCGTATTAAAATAAAAAAAGTAAAAACAATTTAAAAAATGGTTGGCAATAAATTATCGTTTTTTTTTGTTAGAGCACCGATCACGAAGCTTCTCTTCCAAACGTAGCATCGACGCTCCCTATACACATATACGTGCGCGTGAGAAAAAGGACCAGTAAATCACGGAAATCAATTACCTAGACATCGGAGTTTTGCGCGAGAACATCGCGTGTCTTGGTCATGTGTATAGTGCATACGCCCCCGTTCCAAAGTGCTTTATTCGTTTATCCTCGAAATGAAAATGCAGCCTCGCGTTTTGAATATCGACGCATCTTTTTAGAATAGTGATGGTCTAAAGTAAAACTTTTAGGTTTTGAATGTAATTAGCTTTGGAAACATGATGTTGATGCTATTTTAGATTTAGATTATGAAACATTTTGTAAATTTCATTAAACATATTCATTTTTTTAAAATTAGTTTTTTTTCACATTTATTGTTACTTTCGTGCTTGGTTGAAGATTTATATTCATATAGAAATTAAATAAATGTATAAAATATAAATATTTAAATCAGGTATTGTAAGCTTTTTGTTCGTTAAAAACGTCTGCTTATTGTGTACATGCATTTTTTTTTTTCAAACATCAAGTGTTTATAAAAATATCCAAGTTTTTATTCGTTTATGCATAATGTACTAAAAACGTGAAAATAATAAATCTCACCTTGAAAACCGGATATTCAAAGAATAATTTTACTGTGTAAAAGCACTCATTTCAAGCACCATAACGTTATATATTTTTTGCACTTTGAATGAAAAAACAAAAAAAAAAAAAAATTATTTCCTCTTTTAATGTTGCATGTTAATTTTGATACTTCATCTTGAAAGAAATTTTTTATTTTATGATTTTGTAAGTTATTTATTAGCATGCAACTTGTTGATTACAAGGGTTCTGTATTTTTGCATATGGAAAATATGTATTTAAAATATTATATAGGTACTTAGTGTATTTATAAGAAAAATAAAATGTTAAATTATTTTAATTATTTTGTATTTTTCAGCTTATTAATTTTGATCTTAAAAAATAATAATCTAACTAGTTCTATTATTGAAATCTGCAAAAAAAAAAAAAAATATATCATTACTAACCATTTGCTAGTTACTCTATATCCATTTATCATTAAATTTTCATATAAAAATATTTGAGTAAGAAAATAAATTTAAAGATTCAAACATAGATTTTGTTTTATCAAAAACTGCATTATAAATAAAGTTATTTAAAACAATAAACGATTATTTTACACGTTTTTAAAACCATAAAAAAATATGTTCCTAATTTACATTTTTATAATCGTCTACTAGCACCTAAAAAATAAACCTCGTCAAGTTGCAAAAGATGAATAATGCTACTTAAAATAAAATACAATAAAAAAAAAAAATAGTTTGCGCGATAAAAAAAAAATAAATAAATAAAGCGAGATACGATAAAAAAATGCTTTATAGCGACAGATAAATACTTACCTGCAATGCATATAAAGCCTGCTTTGGTATTGTGATTGCGCGCGCGTGCAGGCACTCTCAAAGTTATATCTACACACAGAGCTTGCATGCGCCCTAAACCAGTTCTTAATTAAGATTTGACAAGCGATTTATTAACATAAAATGCATTCCTTTTAATATATCCTACATTAATCTCAAGGTTTGTTAAAAATAATTTACGGCTGAAACCCACATCATTAACTTAAAATATCGCACTTTCAAACTAGACCATCGAATTTCTGTTTCAAACTTTTTTTCCGCGTTTTCTATACCCCTTAAACATTATAAAAATTTTTTTTTACCTATTTATAAATACATAACGAGATGAGTTTCGCGAGCAATCTATGCGCACAAGCACAAACACTTTGCAACGACGCACAAATCACTCGTCACGAAGAAAGAATTTTATTCATCGTACATATATACCTGTATAGGAGACAAAAATAAAAGGGTTAACGAAAACAAAACCGACCAAGAGACATGCATAATTCGATGTCGTTGTCGTCATCGTCGTAGTCGTTGAGTATACGCGTTGTACGGAGACGCAATCAAAGTTTATCGAACGACCAAGGGAAATGAAAGGGGGGAAGGGAAGGGGGTAAGAGAGGGAGAGATTGGGGGAACACGACAGAGCACACACACGCGCTAGCAATCACGCGGAGTAATCAGACTTGTCATTTCCAGTGGACTTTGATATTAATGAGACATTAGACAGCACCGCGAGTACGTTTTTTTCCCTTTTTTTTTATTTTATTTTCTTTCTTTTTCCACTCGAATCTATTTACTCGACCTCTCTATATCTCTTTTTCTTCTCTATTTTCTATGTTTCCATCTCTTTCTTGGCATAGGTTCTGGCTTCTTTTTTCCTTTCCAGACCAGCGATGAAATATTTCAGCTTCAATATGCACACGCGAGACCAGAGATGACATGTCTCTCGCGACTGACGTGTCAAACGTTTCGGAATTCTTATTATATATACGTATTCTATAGCGCGATAGGACGATGACGCGAGAAACGAGCTTGACTACACGTGTATATAAGCTATACATATCTATATAAAGTCGTGTATGCGAAAAATCTGCAACGTCTTGCTTTTTTTTTAACCTTATTTTACCTTCTTTTTGACTTTTGCTCTTCTTATACTTTGACGAGCGTAAAATTCTGATATGTATGTAAGTATGACATTTTTAAAAAGAATTTTTTTTTTTTTATCGTTACGTTTGTATAGTACGTAAGAATTTGCTCTTTAATTTGTTAATGTTTATTTTGCTGTCTATTCGTGCGATATTTATGTCTCTTTGATAACGTAGAAAATTTAAGTACTGATTTTAACGATTTCGGCTTTAATTAAAATTTAGTATCGATTATACAACCAAAATTTGCGTTTATAACTCACATTGCGTAAGTATTTTTTTTTAATTCCTTTTTATAAAATGCAATTAATTAATAAAGTGTGTATTAAAAGCTAGACGAAAAATTTTATGAAAAATGATTATTATTGCTGAAATAAATTTCCCTCTGATTTATGCGATTACGGTAGATTATAATAGAATTAAAGAAATCCAATTAATCGAATTCTTTCACCTTCCTTTTTTTTATCCCTTAAACACGTACACGCTAGAAAACGCACTTGATTTATGCAGTCACTCTCAAAAATTCACAAAGGCGTTATTGTCAATAAAAAAGAAATTTTTTTTTCGATGTCAAAAGGATCGTTTGTTTTTTTTATAATTGACAATGCGAATGCAAGATGACGTTAAGGGGTTGACTGTTGCTCGCTCCACTGATGCAATATCTAGTCTAGCAAGCTATAACGGCCATGAACGAATGTCATACTTTATATTTTGTGAGTGATAAAGCTGATAAGGTGTCACGTACGCGCAGACAGAAAGAGAGAGAGAGAAAGAGGGAGCTTTTCAACGATTTTTCAGCTCTGAATTTTCCGGATAATATTTTTCGTGTTCTCCTTGTCACATTTCCAATATTATTATTTAAGATTAATGTTCTATTTATAATAATTTAATCAACGATTTATTTTACGCTTTAAAAATTCATTGCTTTTTAAAAAATTCTTTAATATTAACAATTTAAACAAAAATTATGAGATATTTCGATTGCGTTAAGTAAATGATACCAATCGTAAACTATGAAAAAAAAAAAAAATCTGTCTTCATTTCAAGTAAGAAATCAAATTAATTGCAATTTTCACTGATACCTAATTATACATATATTCATGTAATCGATTTCACCATATTTTTAATTTTTTTTTTAATTTTTTATTGTTATGTAACTAACTTGATGACGCAGAAATGTCAAGTTTACGACTGACGACGTAATTGCATTAATTGCAAACAGAAATTCCAGATAATAATATTATGTTTATTACAGCATTATCACTATTCAATTTAGATTAGACACTGTATTGAAATACTTGATTTTTCTTTTAATATATATTTTTTCAAACATATTCTGTGGAGCGGAAAATACTAGATTTATTAATGCACACACGGATGGTTGATTTGTATTTAACTCTTTTTTTTATACCTATTTCAATTACGAAAGTATCAATTTTAAAATATTTAATTTAAAGCTATTGATGTAAAAATTTCAAGATATCTGACAATACACATCAGAATGAATCATTCAAGCGTAATCTATTCGACACTTGAAAACCACGCCACATCACCCAATTCCATAGCGCACCAATCAGCCTTTCAGGTTTCGAGGGTGAAAAAAAAAAAGGAAAGCACCACTTCTTTTAAAATTGCGTATTGTTGCGAGCGATAGAGTAAAGCAACTTTCCTAAACTTGCTAATCATATTTTTTTATTTTTATACAGCCGTTTTCACACTTTATTAAGCGTATTTTGGCTAATAAGAATTCACGCAATGACTCAGTCAGCAATTGCCAGGAATCGAACCCACTAACTTGTAGATTCTGAAACTATCATTATTGTCGACTAAGTCATTTCAAGCTTTAATAATACAATTTAATTGGGAATAATACATTATTCCCAGCAAGCGCTGAAATAAGATTAACCATATTTTTTTTTTTATATTTTAAGCTTTGACTCGGTCAAATCCCTTTGCAAGGGTCGATCTTCACGACCTTTATGATTTTTTAAAAGCGTCTGCCGTGCAGCGTACAGCTCGATCCGTCGATGATTAATAACACCGAGTCGTTCGCGAAGGCGCGGTCTTTTTCAAATTAATGGATCGAGACGCGCCTTAACGGTGATTTATCAAAGAAAATTGACCCCCTACATACGAATGCCTGTCTCTCTTACTCTCGTATACTTTAACCAAATTGTATATATCACATATATGTGTGTATGTGTGGGATAACATGTTTATTGGATTGTCAATGAATTAATTTTTTTTTTCTGATTACATTTAATTGTAAGTGCAGAGATTTAATAAGCACTTTTCTTGGGTACTAATATAAGGATTGCATTGATTAATATTTATATTTTCATTTTTATATCTCAGCTGCAATCAAAAATTTGAGATATTATATTGAATGAAATTTTTTGCTATTTTTATTAACAAAAATAAATTAATAAAGCTAAAATTACTGGTAGATAATAATTTTTTTTTTTTTTGAAAATTCAAGTAATCACATTAATTGTAACTTGAATAATTATTAATTTTAATGGATAGATCAAAAGTTAAGATTAATCTTTAGAAAAGATTAAATATGATTTTCTCACCCTATATATACTACTATATCCTAAAAAACTTTCTTTTACGAATATCCATTTATCATTTACATCTTAAAATATTGTTAAAAGTATACATTATTATTATTATTATAAAATAATCAATAACATAAAGTACAGTTAATTAACATGAAAGGCTACTTATTACTATCCATTTTTTTAAGGCTATACACATAACTCTTGTTATAAGTAAATTTATTAAAAATGCAAAAAATTGTGTGAGGGGAATAATATAAGAGAAAATTCATAACGAACTTTAGTATATGTTCGACATGCTTGAGTAAGTTTTTAGGTGCGAATTATCGGGTTTGTATGTGGGAGCAAAAACATTTTGGATTTTAGCAAAAACGAAAAAGAGAGAGAGAGTGAGAAAGGGAATATGCAGAATTGGGGAAAGAGAATTTACAGTCTTGCGCATATAATGAAATGAGAGAGAAAGAGAGGCAAATTTCTGGGTGCGTGACTTGTCCAACGAATAGAATAATGTGACGCTCGGGAGCAGGTGACACATGACGGCGCAAATTATGCTTGCACAGTTGGCGCGCACTTTAGCTAGCTATAGTATAAGCGAGCAAAATTTTGATATTTGGCGAAAGAGAGAGAGAGAGAGAGAAGAGAGTTATATGACAAATCTAGCAAGAGCTAGTGCTTGAAGCATTAAGATATGCTGGTTTCATCTCATCGACTCTCTCTCTCTCTCTCTCCTTCTCTCTTTGCTTATAGTACATTCAGCATACAATGTTTTGAGGAACTGTTATCGTTATAATGCACTTTTGATTTATGCACATAATGTGTATATATATATGCTTTTACGCTAATTTTAACGGTTTATTTTCCTGTTGTGTATATCTGTACCTATATGCTTTGAATTATGACAATTTATGGCAGAATTTTTGATTTTATTTTAAACAGTTTTTAATGTGAATATTACAAGTTATATAAATCTGTAAATATATCTATACTCTACAGTCTATATAATTTTAATTATCGATAAAATATTTTAGTTGAATGGTATAGTTATGTGTAGAGAGATGGATTATATTTAAAATGAGATTATTATAAGCAACGGTTTAATTAGACTAAAATTACTAGAATTACAAGTATATACATTCGATCAGTTTAATGCATGAATTTCATGTATACTTTACTCGAGTAGCGTGCACTCAATAGTTGTTAATAATGAATGCGTAATTAACTTCTCTTGATTTAATGCATATTAAATTATTTTGCATGCAAATAATTCGTATAGGTAGTATATATATATATATATTATTATATATACATTACAGTTCACTATAGATGAAAGAGAAAAAATAAATATACATTTATATTTAATGCAATTAGAATAAAGCAGCGTTTTTTTATAAATAATCCTCGAGTCGGGCTGCTTATTGTGTTGGTGCGTATTATGATTAATTAAGTAAAAAAAATGGACTCTAAGGCTACCATAGCCTTAGTAAGCGAGAAAAAAAACTGAAAAACGTCAACCTTCAGGTTCAAAGGTTGCTAATAACCAGACTGCAACAGCAGCAGCGTGACACAGGCTTACACGACCGTCCTATTTTTCTATACTTATATACCAAATGATCGCGTGTGCGTTTACTCTCTCACTCACTCTGATGGCTATTCTATGCGTTGCTATATATACGCACACACGCGATCATTCAAGCCCTTGTACACGCGTGTGTATATGCATATATACATATCCACATATATACGCTTGTATAAGAAATGTATGTATCTACATATAAGGAGAGGGCGATTTCGTGCGCTTGATACAGAAATAACAAGCGACTTTTATAAAAAATGAATTCGAAACTTTCATGTTTAATGAAGAATGCTGCTATTGCTACTACTTCTGCTCTACGCTCTACGCTCTACGCTCTCTCTTTCTCAGCTACTACTCGATGTTATTTGTTGAAACGATCGATATACGATGCATGATGTGTATTATAACGTTATTTGTTCCTTCCCCTTTTTTTACATCCTTTTATCATTTCTATAACTCGTTGTTTGATATTTAATCACTTATGGGTGGTTGAAAAAAAAAGCTATGATGATATGCAAAATTAAATGATTTTATTTTTGAAAAAAAAAAAAAAAAATAAAAAATCAATTATGCAGCTTGAAAATTTTAATTTTATCGAAATATTATACATTTATTTTAGTATAAGCTTGCAAGAATTAATATTGTATTGAGCAAAATAAAAAATAGAATGTATTTTTATACAAAATTAATTTAATTACATATCATCTACGACGAAAACCTATTATTTATATAATTACCGCGAAAAAAAAAAAAAAAATTGTATAAAAGTTTTCCGAATTAGCCAAACATTGTACCTTACAGCCAACACAGCACTAACTGAGAAACAATCGCGTGCAACCAACAATTGCTTGAATATACTCAAATAAAAAAGCAGGGTATAGGAAGCGTCAGGTATAAAAAATAAAAAAAAAATTGTCGCTCGATGCCAGAATGGTCATAGCTCATACACAAAGTTTATTGCCCGCGAGACTGTATATATGTGTCACATATTACTACGTGTTGAGTCTGGATCTTGTAAGGCTGTATCTAGAGCTTTATATAACGATATGTGTTTGTCAACAGTCGGAGCAATAAAAAATTAAATTAGCAGGAACATAAGCTATAAGGCTGAGCTTTATGGGTCTAGCTAACGTAGTTCTGACTTTACTCTTTACGCGACGATTAAAACTGTATAACAGCGCGTATATGAGCGCGTAAACTTTCATGTGGCTGGTAGTTATATAGATTATATAGCTGTAAAAAAAGAAGGGTATGAGTTACATAGCTGGCTGGCTGGCTGTCTGGGTGGTGGTGATGGTGGTGGTGTGCAGCTGATAGAAGAGAGCTTTTATCGGGTATATCGTTGAGCAAGTTCCAGCCTTTGACCCTTTTGGATCTGAGGAGGGAGGTGGGTTATGGAAAAAGGGTGGAACATAGGCTGCTGATGTGCTTGCATGATTTAGCGCGACTAGCCAGGTTGGAAAAGTATAGCAAGGGCTTTCAGCCCTTTGAGTTGGGAAAGCTCGTATAGAGAGTCTGTGCTGTGTATTTTTTTTTTTTTTCATTTTTTGTACTTGTCGGCTGGATGGCTGATGCTGCTCTTACTTTGGTTGTGTGGTTACAGCTCGGCTCTTCGGTATTTTTGCGTATGTATTGCTTGATTGACCGGTGGTCCATATGGGCTTTCACGAGTATGCGAAATAGATCGGTGGAAATTTTTTGCAGTCTCTTCTCGCGTTACCTACCTATTGAGGGTTCGTAAGGTAAAAAAATATCGATGGATATGTGTGTATACGTACCTATTGGTTATTTAAGAATTATAAAAAAGAAAAAAAAATCTGTGCTCGTATGCTATGTAATCAAAGAACAGACGCGTTCATTAAAAAAAAAATATGTTTTATAAAATAATAATTCTCAATGTTTTATAGCAAAAAATTTGATATTTTTGAAAAATATGTATTTTCTTATATATCATATTACAATGAAATGAATTTTTAAAATATATTATTTTTAATAAAAATAGATTTTTTCATTGTACGTTTAAACAGAGATTTGTCTTTTAAATTATATTTCAATTAATTTGATTTCAAAACATTAATTTTAGTAGTAATTATTTGTATATAAACTAAAATATTCTGAACTTCTTGCACAAAGTCTAAAATATAAAAAAGCTCTGTCTCAGCACGTCATTATTAATGCACAAAAAACTACAAAACTTATCAGCATCAAAGTTCAATTAACGAATCCATCAATCTCGCGACAAAATATCCATATTTAACCAACACTGACATCAAGGCTGATTGAAAAAAAAAAAAAACGTTAAATTGTATAAAGTAAAAATTATAGCGTCAATTTAACTCTTGCTCCCCAACATATAGCAACGCGCAAGTTCTACACATACGTGACTTTCGAAATATCGCTCAGACACGATCTATACAACTCTACCAATCCCTAAGGCGCGTAAACGCACGCTTATAGCTTCGGTGTGAAAACGAGTAAAAAAAAAACAACAATACGAGCACAATAAGAAATAATTGCGAGTAACAATCGCGAACTTGCGCGCCAAAGCCTCTGCTGACTCATTTCTCGTGTCTGTCTAGCTGATGTTAGAAGCTATAAGCGCACACATACATACACATACATAATTATTGCAGAGTAAAATAACACATTGTTGAGAAAATCGTGGGATTCGATAATATGCGTGTTTGGGCGTTAGTAATATATATGTTTGCGTGAAGTCAGAGGCTGTACTTGATAAACTTCGTGGTGAAGTATAGTCGTTTATAATTTTTCTTCATATCACTGTTACTTTCTTCTTGGTATGTGTGTTTATCTTACTTGGATTATTTGAACTACGTGTGTGTGTGTGTGTACATTAAAGATATTACGTGTACTAGGAAGTAATGATTTATGGAAGAAATTGAGTTGATTATTATTTTCTGCGGTAAATTGGAATTGAGGACGCGATTACATTTGCTAATTTGACTTTACGTAAATCGAAACTTCTTCTTTCCTTTTTTTTTTATCATTTTTCTTTGAATTTAAGTTAGTTGTTTTAAAAAACAAATTTTATTGACGTATTAAATTATCAATATAACTGAAATAAAATAATAAAAATTTACCATCACTATTTTCTATAAAAATATACGATAAAATTTGATACTTAAAAATAATACCAAAAATCAAAGCAGTCCCATGTTGTCGATTCTGTATTTATTTTCAAGCTCTGTATTTTTCTATGTTTAAAACTTATAGCGATTGAAAAATAAGTATAGCTAATTAGCTCAATTATTTTTAATATTCCACATTTTTTAGCAGCATTTATTTTCGAATAGAGAGCTTTGCATGGCAGTCAAAAACACACAATATGACTAATCAGCCACCCGTATGTATACATATACGTAATAAAACTCGTTTTGCTTCACAAATTATCAAATGACAATAATTTCACGCGTGTATACAAGTATTACATAAAAGTATGTCTCGATAATTTATCGTCGCAGTGGAAAATGGAAATTTTTTTTTTTTTCGAAAATACACGCAATTAACCGGGCAGTTAAGAGGCAATTAAGAACTACACGTGCCACTATTTTGGTGCATTATTTTGTGTATCGATCGATGCGCACAATATATGCGTAGCATTAAAATTACGTAATTTCTTTTTTTTTTTTAAATACATAAATAGGTATTTAGATAATTATTTTGGAGTTTATTGTTAAAAAATTTAAAACTCGTATAAATATTTAAAACTATGGGCTACAAGTTATAGCGGATAGTAGGGATAATAATTTGTCGTTTTCATTTTACAGAACAAGATTAGGTCATTAAAAATTTTAAGACACACACACACTTCACCTTATTCAAATTAAACTGCATGCGATAAATCTAAATTGATGCAATAAAATATCAGTCTCGTCACAACATCACTATAAGCCATAAGCATAATTAAAGCATCTGAGCAATTGGATTCAAACGAGCGATGAGCAGCAGCAGCTCCTCTTATGGCTTATATCAATTAAGCAGTCGCTTTCTTTCTCCTCTTGATGGTTTCTCACATGCAATTTTTTCGTAAATTTTTCTCATTTCGCTTTGAGAAAAAAGAAAGAGCAGAAGCAGTCGAGGTATAGAGGAGGAGAAAAAGGGGAAGAGAGTCAGAAGAAGAGAGTTATTTCGTATAATTAAGATAGCCGACGATAGAAATCAGCCAGAATCCAAGGACAGGCGTTTGTGATATAGAAGAGGAGAGGGTGTCGCTGACCTTTTTTTCGGCTATAAGGATGAGGTCAGGTTTCCACGAACGTTCAACCAAGCTAGTAGTATATAGTAGTAGTAGTAGCAGTCAAGGTGAGGAAGGGAAGGGGGGAAGCAGGAGAAAAACGATGCCAAGCCTCCCGCTCGTCTACCTACGTCACTCGGCCCACCCGAGCATCTCGATCTCCTTTCAGGAGTTGTATGGGGTATACAAGGGGAGAAGAAGATGCAGAGGCCACACTTTTTGCTTCTTCTCAGTCAGGAATCTCAATTTTTCTCAGCTCTCGCTCACACGCTCTCTCGCATCTCTTATCACGAATGTTTTCTAGCTTGACTCGCTTATGTGTGTGTGTGTGTGTGTGTGTGTGTGTGTGTGTGTGTGTGTATATATATATATTTTTATTTATTAATGATAAGATCGTTCTCCGTCGTCGGAAGATTGAACGCCGGCATTTTCGAGATTGAACGTTATGCTGCTGGTTTGCTGGTGAGCGAGTGTAATATATTTATACATATAGCTGCGATATGGTTGAGAGAGAGAGAAGGCCATGCTGTTGCTGCTCAGCAGCTCTGAATTTCGTTGGAAATTAATGCGCGCAACTTGAAAATGTTAATAATGTAACGATAGCATGCAGCCTCCCCCTCCCCCCCCCCTTGTGCACAAGTGAATTATGAAGCTGGTAATTATGCACTCTGGCGAAAAAGAGAGGGAATCAGCGAGAATCGTTGAGATTGTTAGCTGTTTATTTTTGGGAAAATATATGTTTTATATATTATACGAAATCGCTAGAGACCAAGTGATATAATTATCGTCTCTATTTCCTAAATATTTATCTATCATATTCATACGTTGAATTTGATGCGGATATTATAAAAAATATATACATTTATACATCTCGTACAGCCTTATTATAGTTGCATTAAATGACTTTGGTTGGAAAATTTATTGTACTTTAATGTTTATACCTATCTTGTTTACGTTTAATTGAAATTTCAAATATATCTATGTATATAAAACAATGTGTTTAAAATGTAAGAGGGTGGCATTTAATGATATAGATATATTTTGTTAACTGAAAATATATGTAATTACATTTTCACGCATGTATACACGTTACTAACAATTTATTTAAACCGAAGTCGTAAAATAAAAAAAAAAAGCGTTGTTTTAGTGTATTGTATACACAATTGTTATTTATGTACTTGAAATTTAAAAACATAATTTTATGTACATACGCAGACACATAATATTGTCTATTCAGTAATTTAAAAAATTTTCAGGTTTTGAACGATTAACTATATCAATTTATTTTTTTTTTTTACTTTGACATTATTGATCGTTGAGGTACTTGTTACCTACCTAGTCGTGATAAATCACAATTATTACTTATTACTCTCCAAAGCATATAATATACAAAAAAATCAAAATCAACATCAGTTATTCAAAACTTAAGACCACCACCAGATTTTATATTCTAAAAAAAAAGTTCGCCAATATCTTGTATTACTCGTTATTATTACTATTTCAACTACCAGAATAAAACCGATACCCCATTAAAAAAAATAGTCACAATCAAAACACATAATATCCATATAGGCAGTATATATCTTTTAACTCACTTACATATCAATGACCAAACGCAGATACAAAAGCACACTAGCTCTCATAATTTATTCGCAAAACATTCATACACATAAACACACTTCTCTCTCACCTATATATATTGCTATATATAATGAATCACTAACTTCAGTTTGAAAATTGTTGCTACATGAAAAATCATTTCTCTCTTTCTTAAACAAACACTTTGATACAACGACACTTCATATAATATAGCAGCGCAATATTCCACACAACCATGTTAAGCTATTTTTCGTTTTAACCCTATATACAAAAACATAACACACCACAAAAACTGTCAGATAAGTCGCCACTTAAAAGCGTCACCCATAATACACACCAACTGAGGTGGTAAAATTTCGTACGACCAATTACAGGAACTACAGTCTTGAACAACTTATCATTGGTCTCCATGTATGTGTGTGTAGTCTCGCAAAATCAACCATAGCTCCTGTATCAATCGTACATATATATACCGTCTCAAATGGCACATTTACGCGTGAGCGAGATAACAAAAATAATATAAACGACTTTAACTCGCTGGAATTTTCATGTTGCTGCATTTGATCATTTTTTTTTTTATACCAAATAATTCACAGCTGAGGTTGTATGTATATACACACGTGGACCAATAAACGCTGAGCTTTTGGGAAGCAAGAGCGTATAAACGACATCGGGCGCGGCTAAATGCAACGTAGGCGAGAAAGCCGCGATTTAATTAACGCGCGCGAGCTAAGCGTCAAGTGCGTATGCTTCCCGTGTGTATGTTATACCCAGGCCCGGATATTGACTGTTGCTGCTACTGTTATATCGAGATAATTGGTGCATTTATCAGAGACTGCCATACTATCTGGCTTATATTTGACTCAAACTTTTCCCCCCTTTAATCCCCTCTATATAATATAGATGATTTGAGTTATTTATAATCTAAAACCAAAGGCTGTTGGCGTAATATGCCTGCTTATTATTAATGTACTTATTATAAAAGCAAGTAGGGCTAAAAAGAATTAATAGATTTTTATTTTAGTTTGTTAATTGACTCAAGTTACTTGGCTACTTGGCTATTTTTTTTGCTCTTATTTTTTTCGATATATTGCTATATACAGGTTATTGGATAATTGTACTTGTGAATAAGACTTGGTATTTTTTTTTTTTTTTGTTCTTCAGTCATTTAAAATTTGTCAGAGTTTAATATTATTCCGTTGGCCATTAACATTCTTTTGAATAGCAAAACATATGCATTTTATTCAATGTTAAAGTTATTAACAAATTCCGTATACTACGAATCACCGATGACGCAAAAGTAATACTTTTTTTATTATTATTCTATTTTTCTTTTTTTTTTTTCACTTCAAAATGTTATCCGGTCAGTATGTAGCGTAATCGTTGAATATAAATATATTACTTTGTCGAACGACTTACAAATAGGTATAGGTATATATCATGATGTCTAGCTAAGGTAAAAAGTAATTATTCAACATTAACTATTTGTAATATACATGTGTATGTGTGTGTGTCACTTTCCAATATAATAAAATTAACTCAATTTATAATACCGTAGTACAAAGGGACTTCTTCTTATAATAATCAAAAAATTAATATTGCATAGAGTAAATCACAGAAGGAAGAGAGTGGAAAAGAAATGGGGGCTCAGTATATATTCATTTATTTTTGATTTAATCTGTGCAGTCACTTATTTGAGATTCTCTTCATATGTAAAGACCAAGTAATTTAATGAATACTTTATTATTTGTCGTGTAAGAGTCTATAAGATAATCAAATCAAAGCAATAAGATATATCAGCAATACTTGCAACTACTCAATACCATACATGCACAATAAAAAAAGAAAACAAAACGTGGTATATGTAGTTTTCCAAAATGAATAATTCCGCATGAGCTATAGAAAATAGCAGGGCTATGTAAAGCTCCATTCGGTGATTGATAAAACGCGCGATCTATCACTCCTTAAATATTACATACTCTCTCTCTCTCTCTCTTTCTTTCTATCGTCGTCGAAAGCAAACTATTGCGAAAATCACTATAGAGTTAGCGAGAAACGCATGTATATATATATAAAGTTTTAAAAGAAAATCGGTAAGCGATCGCGAGCTTTTACGACGTTGCGCAATACTAGCTCAACTTATAGATACCTTATAGAAAACTTTATGTGTATGTGTGTGTTTTTTTTTTCGCATACGGATATATCTATATGAAAGAGGCTGGAGTATAGTTCTATAGATAAACAGTTGCTGTTGCTACTACTGACATATAGCTATATGTACACCAGCAGCAGTCGAACGAGCGAGTATAAGTTTCGGGCTCTTGGCGTGACTCAGCAGTAGCAAAAGCAAGCGCGAGGAAAACGTGGCCTCGAAGTTTATAATATTTCCCTCTCCCCGTGAAAATTGCTGCCAGTTCCTGGAGTCTAGTTTTATATATATATTTATTGTATATCTATATGGTTATAATGTTTTTTCGTTTTAATATATTATTAAACAATTTTCTTTTTATTACTATTATTTACTGAGTGATGCTCGCGATGATTTTTCATATAAATGAGTACAATTACTTATTTGCATGTAAGACATAACATTTTAAAATTCTGAGGAATTACAATTAATTTAAATTGTTTTTTAATTTTTAATAATCTGTGTTATTCGTTAAAACCTATCGTTGTTAAATCTTAATCATCATTATATTCATATACTCTCCTGTAAGCAGTGTATATGCAAAATAAGCCGAGTAGCTTCGATAATGAAGCTGTAGTCAATTTGGGACAGGAGTAACACACCTTCGCTCTCTTGGTCCATTCACATTCATGTTGTTTGGATTGTCGATATCGGATACTCGCAACTTAACGAGCGATTCGTCCGTCGCGTAACTTTCCTGAGGTTGCAAATGCTAGTGATGAGCCGATGTGGAAGATTAAATGCTATACCAATACTATTTTATTTGTATTTTAGAAGTCAAGTTTGTTGTATACTGCCTTGCTTTTAATAATTTTGCCAATTTTTAATATTATAATAGTAGGTACACTCAATTTAATTCTTTTTATTATATTGTTTTTTTTTTTAATTTATAAAAAATTTTATTTTTATAAAGTCAAATAATTGACAGCTAAGACAAAAAAAAATTTGTTCTAAGAAAACTATTGATTTTAATCCAAGAATATAACTCTTAAATTTTATTCGTTGGAAATTGGTTGAAAAGAACGAATAATATACACTTCAATGATTGTATATGAACTTCGGACGTTTCATTGAAGCTCAATTACGTTATTAACTTTATCGTTCATATATATTTCAGGAATTTCATAAAGTTAAATATAACTCGACTTCTGAAAAATTTGATTGCAATTATCGGTTGGCATTCCAATTTTATATCATTCGCTCAAATTTACTTTCAAGTTTTTTTTTTTAATACTTTAATTTTTCAAGCAAGTTATAAAAAACATTCTATTTAGAATAATTATAAGAAAATTTAACAAATTATATCTCATAATGAACTATATTTTTAAGTTTATAAAATTTATTATTAGAACTGTTTTTTAATGATATCGAATAATTGTGCCTTAATTCTCTCAGGATCTTAGAAATAACGAACTAAAACGATTAAATTAATTACAATAAAATATAACACATTTAGAAGTCCTAGAATGACTTAGTCGGAAGAGTGCAAGTTTCAGAATCTACAAGTTGTGTGGGTTCGATTCTCGACATGGCTGAATTATTACGGAAGCTCGTACTTGCCGAAATATACTCAATAAAGTGTTTAAAAGGTATTTTATGAAAAAAAAATATGCATAATATCTTAAGTTGTTATTATCTTATTAATTTTCTACGACTTATTTATTAAAGTAACACCTAATAGGCTTCGTAAACAGATTATCAAACAAATTTTTTTATCATCCTGCAAAATTTTCCAAAACTTCAATTTTTTTTTTGATCTCCACAAAAACCAAAATCCATCATTACAAGCAAAACGATAATCAAAATTAATTATCCAAATTATATCTCACACTCTCTTTACACTTCCCCCTCAAGTGTTGCAAAACACATCTTTCCCTTATTACTTTTACATCCACGAAACAGCACCACCCAATCAATTAACACGAGTTGTTAAAACGACAGGTCAAACGTAATCGAACAAGCTTTCTCTCTCTCTCTCTCACTTAACTTTTTCGATTTCACATAGCCCCCAATACTATATACGTAGATTGATGCCACTCATCGACTCGCCTAATGACACCATAAAATACCATATGTGTATATACACCAGTGGCTCGCCAATACATTACATGCCGCAAAACACGTGTTGGCACTTTAAAGCGAAATGCGAAAATCAATCGAATGAACGCGGTGTTTCGATGCATCGAGCTTATATACATATATGTATATACATAGTGGAATCGATCTGTCTGCTGATTTAATTAGAAAGCTCAATTTTAAACGTACAAAATTCGTAAAGGGGAGTGTTAACGTCTGCTGATGCAGTACCATTGATTTTTCATCTTCAGTTTGTTATACTCTACACAACGATGTGTAGGTATCTATATGTAGCTTGATGATAATTTATGCTTTTACAAGTTAAAACCGTATGTTTACAATATATGTATACATATTCCATTCTGAGAATACCCATACAGCTTGTAATCTATTAATCTTTTAAAAAAAAAATGCAGCATCACTTTGGAGATCATATTTTCTTTGAAAAATGATTACACGACGAATCTTCTTTTACTACTTTGAATGCTTGGATTTAGGAGCTTAATTTTTTATAATCTACGATCGGAGAAGCAATGTGAGTTAAATATATATAGATATATATATTTTAATTCTTATAATTGTTTTGTAAGAAGAAGTTAATCACAAAAATAAAAAGAAACTCCAATTTAACACACCTTACAAAATAAATAGCTTACAATAATCTCAATAAACAGTTCAACGAAAATCAGTCCTTATAATTATATACCATTTTAATATTTTCAATTGATATAAAATATCTCTTTTTCTTTTCACTACACAACTTCTGATACTCTATCATTCTTAATATCTAATTTTTGTAAAATTCTCCAATTCCCCGAGACAGCTGCAAAGATGTTCATCTTTTTTGTGAAGTCAACAAGTAAGCTTTTTACAATCAGAGAATCGTTCTCCAAGAGCAGCACACAATTAGGAACTCAAATCCTGTGAACACCTATAATAAACATTAAAAAGAAAAAGAAAAAAAAAAAGAAATATAGAATCCAACGACTCTCGGTCTTATATTCGAACGCATCTTTTGCCGCCAACTCAAAAGCCGGTCTCTTTTTCGTATATCCTTTTCGAGCAATTTTTTTCTCTCTTTCCTCACAAGCCTCTCACACTCTTTCTCAAGAGAGAATAAGAGAGAGAACCGTGTCTCAAGGACCGAAAGTCAAACGAAAACATTAGTTCGCTTCTAGAGAGAAAGAGAGAGGGAGAGAAATAGTCCTCCGAGGATTCATCGGTCATTTCCCATAGAGAGAGACAGATATAGAACGAAGAGCAAATTATTGTCGTGTCATTCGCTTGGACCGATCTCTGTCCAAATGCGCTGCTTTAAGAGTTGTTGGCTATAATATACAATGTGAACAGAGAAGGTAGAGCTCTCATTACTTTGAGCGGCAGAGTTGAGGAGTAGAAAGAGAGTAAGGGGAGGGAAGGGAAGACTTTGAAACTGTAATAAAATGTCGCGGCTAACCATGAGAGAGAATGGCTTGAGAGCCGATTGGGAGATTAATGATTGCAAGGTGCGCGCGGCGTATTTAGTAAACGTCATTCTCTATGGGACCGCGCCTCGGGATAAATGCACCAGCAGCAGCAGTAGTAGTAGTGTGAGTATACATATAGGTGTATGTGACACGTACACAAGAAGAGCCAAGCAGCTCCTCCAGCTTCTCCAAAGGATTGCTCGATTGTAATTACAAGCGGCTGACTCGTTCTACTAGTAGTACCACTACTACTACTACTACTACTGTTACAATGTATAGGAGAATATTATAGCCGCAGACAGACACCGACCGACCGACCGACCGACCGGGGAATTCTAGTTTGGGCAGTAAGAGAAGGTATATAGGAGATATGTATATGTATGTTGGAGAAGAGCTGAGAACCTCGAGAAATCGAGTTAAGGGTTAACTGATGGAAAGCCAGGGAAAGATCTGCTCTAGCTATATGTAAAGATGAACTGAGTGCGGTGTGTTAGAGATGGGGAGAAGGATATATGGAATGAGTATGAGAGAAAATTATTCGAGCTACGTTGGATATAGTAATGTCGTATATATCAATGTGTATGTATGTGTATAATGTGTGTGAGTGTGTCTGACTGTCTATTTGATGAAATGGAGAGTTGAGTTTTCATGAATTGCTGGAAATGAACTCTCTGTCTTCTCTGGTGAACTTTTGGAATTATTTAGTAATTTTGAAAATCTTTGATATTTGAGATGTAATGATGATTTTAAAAATAATTTATGATATATTATATTATATTATATTATAATGTAATTAATAGGATGAATAAGGTGTGAATAAAAATTGATAGAAGAAATAGAATCTAATTTATAGAATATATTAGTAATTAAAAAAAAAAAACATAGTATATTGAAAGCTTATCTTTTCTCACTAAATGGTTCCATTAGTCGCGTAATCATTGGCAAAACTTTGTTTTGTATATATATATAAAAGCAGAAATGATTATATTTTTTTACGACTGATCGCTTAAACGTTACCAAGCGCGCTTGCATCTGATTCTGAGAAAGCACTGATAATGCGTGTGTATAGCCTCGCAACGTTTATTGCGCTTGTGCTTGCGGTTTTAATCTAATCTGTATTACTTCTCGAGTGTAGTTACTTCAAGAGTTCATTAAAATTAATTTAATAAGAAGTATAGTTATATATTAAAGATACATTGTTTTTAAATTGATAAATGTTTTTTATTTAAAAATATTATAAATTGAGTTGATATATTTCTACGTGTAAATATTGTTGTTATTAAAAAAAAAGAAGCTGTGTTTATTTTAATTGTAGCTATTAATAACTGAATTGTAAGAGAAAAAATTTTATTAAGACATCCTGGATGTCTAATTAATTATAATCATGTAATTATCTTGAATAAGCAGAGTGAAGACAAATTTTTTCAAATGTATATTAACATAAACTTTGACATGAAACATTTTAATTAATAGAAACTTAAATCAAAATAGAAATTAAAAAAAAAAAAGAATTAGTTTTTAAATTGATATTTTTAAGATAAAACATTTCGTTGAAAAATATATTTACAAATTTGTGATTTATCTTCTCAGATTAACCCCGACTAAAAACATTTTATTAATATATTTTCCTTTTTTCTTTCTCTCTTCATCTGTACTCTGAAATTTGACAAATTTATGTTCTTGCCGGTATAGCCTTTCAAATCTATTTTTTACCAAACGTCTCCATTCGAAAAATTTCGTCTGCTATTAAAAGATCATTTGTCTTTAAAAAAAAAAAACCAGTCAGATCTAAAAAAGTTTTCTTCTAATCCTTGTGAAACGAATATATATTTTCAGACCTCACAAAGACATTTTGCATCCAATTCCTTTTTTTTTTTTATTTATCTCTCACGAATTTTAAGATTTATTAATGCAGTGAAAGGATGCATTTGTCATCAAAAAAATGCTATCTTATTGATTCAAATTTTTCATTCAATTAAAATATCAACTAAATATAAATATAACAAAAAATAAAATAAAATATATAATCCAAAATTATATTATATACAGTTGTTGACATTTTTCTCAACTTTCCAGTATATTACCTTTCACGTCATAAATTATTAAGCACACATATATATTATAAATACTCTTCTCATGCGATGCTAATTAAGCAATAATCTCGTTATAAAAAAAAAAAACAAAGAACCTTAAGGGAATGGTGTATTACGCGGTTATTGTAATAGCAGTGGCCTACAACCTCATTATATGTACTTTCAACTCATTAAATTCGGGAAAAAATCGTGTGTACCGCAATAGGCGCGGTAACGAGGGGACCCAAAATACGTATTATATTCTTTGGACGCGATCAGCTACTTGCACGTGACACACACTATACTATAGCATTCAAATTTTTCTTGCAACCCATAAGCTAAGCCACAAAAAATCAGCAAGAAAGTAGAAAAACATTGGCTGTAAATATATAAGAAGGTCGGATGAGAAAGGGGGTCAGTTTAAGAGCAGTGATGCTGATATTATAGTCGAGAAAAGACGAAAGGGGAAAGGAGGGGGTGGTAGGAGGAGGGTCACATATTGTAGGATCAGCATCACAACACAACAGCAGCAGTAACAGCAGCAGCGGGTCTTTAACGTCTTCTAATCGACAGCTTGTTAGCGTCGCTCGCGCGCGTGGCTTTCTCTCTATAACGTGCAAGAAGACTCGCGCTGTATGTATACTTATACTTACCTACTACTATACTCCTCTCCATTCAAATCGACAGCAGCAGTAAAGTTGTCGCGACTGTTGCTACTGCTGTTGCTGTTTCAGCTGGAAGAAGAACTTAACGAGGAGAGCTGTAGAGTCAATATAGCTCTTGGATGCAATGGACGTCGTCGTCGTCTTCGTCGCCGCGAAGACGGGCCGGAAGAGTCGTGCCAAACGACGTCCGTGTATACGTTCTTTCTTTCTTTCGAGGCCGCCGATACTTTTTTCCTTTTCCCCTCGCCTATTACCTATATACTATATACTCTCTTATACAGACTACTCGCGCCTTCTCGTCGTTAAAATCACGCGGGCCTCTTATTTTCGATAATAAGCCGCAAGCACACACCAACCATCGTCACCGCTACCACCATCGTCGCAGTTGCTGTGTGGTATATAAAGTCGAGATACCGATCAGCGGTATACGACCTCGAATGGCTTATTAGGAGCTGTAAACGAGACATCCCCCCTTCTTCTTCTTCTTCTTCCTTTTTTAAGCTTCCTCACGGTCTGGTCATCACAGATTCGCGACTGCTATAGTGTCTGCTCTGTATGTGTGTGTATACTCAATAAAAATTTACGGTCCCGTCGTGCAGCGATCGCTTTTTCGCGCTGTGTGCCGCTCGTAGTCGTTGTTGTCGTCATCGTCTGCAGTCGCGCTGGTTCTTAATAAATAATAAAAACGTGTGCACCAGCATAACATATATATATACCTACTTATATACACCAAACTGCGCCATATGGAAGATATGATCTTTTTCTTTCTCTTTCTGTCTCTCTTGTAGCTTGTGTGTATAGTTGCTGGTACAGCCGGATTTATAAAAAAAAAAAAATGAAATGCGACTACCTTCCTGTATGGCAATAAACGTAAACAGAGAGAAAGACAGAGAAAAAAAAAGAGGTAAAGTGAGTTTGTGGACCGTTGACAGCGATCTCGCAATACTTGCGACGAAGGTATATTATGACTTTTCGAAAAGGGAAAAAGGGGGATGAGCAAGCTTGGCTGGTTATACTTTGCGCATAAATAAAAAAAGCTCTCGGAAGGTGGTTGCGCTTTCATGCACAATACTCTTTATCCCATCCTACCTTCTCCTACTCCTCCTCCTCCTCCTTCTTCTTTTATATCTTTTATCGTCTTTATTGATCTATATTTATATACTTAATGTCCAAACTTAATATGCGCAACAATATTTTTCAGATTTATATACGTCCTAATGGATACTTGCGCGAGTTATATATCGCGATCGTACTTTTTTTTTCTTTTCTTTTTCTTTTTTTTAATGTAGGTTTTATACTTTAGCACATTGTACAGTTGATACTTCAACACTGATTTTTCAGCAGGATTTTATAAGATTTATAATTGAAAAGGGAGTATGATGGTGTTTTTATTATTTTCTTAATAATTGGGGTCTAGAACAAAACACTAACATTTTGAGTGTGTATATTATATTTTGTATCGAGATTGACAGTAACGAGTTAAATTATTTATGTACACATGCAAATAAGCGTCAGATTATATAGTAGTAAGAGATTGTATGTTTACGATTAAGAATATACAAACTTATAATATAACTTCTTTCAATTTTTCATCTTTTATTGTTTAAACGATCTGTAGTATTTATATTCAAGCTTGCTTAACTCTTTTAACGTAAATGTAAGCCAATAATTATTAAAAAAAAAAAATCTATAAATAAAAATCTTTTTTTTTTTTTGTAAATTCATTAAAAAAGAATTTGTTTATTTGGAATTTGGAATTAATAAAATTAGAGGAAGGGGGATGTATCAATTGATAAACGTTTGTTGGTGTACGTGCTTATTTTGGTCGGAGGAAGTTGGGATGAACGGCTGTTCGATGGATTGTGATATGGGACTGTAATCCAACAATCCCCAGATTAGAGGTTCGGCCTCTGTTAATACCTGAACTATATTGTAATGACGAGTCAGAGATATTTGATTCTATACTCATATATATGACGTTGCTAGAATAGCTGACTTAATATGATGACTTGAAGAAAAATAAAATAGGGATTTATTATGTAGATCAAGTTTAATCGTTTATTAAACGGTTTTTAGATTATGAAAAATATTTATTTATGCTTCAATATTTCCAATTAGTAAAATATTAATAATAAATATTATCTTTTTTATATCAAAAAGTAAATCAAATCGTGTTTAAAGTGTATCTTGATCATGCTATTTTTATATTTTAAATCCAGATATTAAGCATTATTTTATTACAAAATATCATAATCATCAAATAATTATTTTAATTTAATAAATTTATTAAAATTATATTTTTTTATGAAATTCTATAATAACAAACAATATTTCTTTAATTTCAGAAAATCAGAATCCATGCATAACAAAGAAAATCTAAAGTTTGGTAAGTTCATACAAAGCAATACTTATATCACATAAAACATAAACAAACAAACTTTGTATATATTTTTATAAAATCCTCAAAGGATTTCACATACAGAAAATGATCACCATTACTGCACAGCAGCAACAGCAGCAATAGTAATAGCTACGATTATCATTTGCCGAGTAAGTAGCATATAGACATATCAGCAGCTGCTGTCTTATGCTTCCGCATATTATGCTAATAATCAGATTAAGCCTAAAGCACATATATATAGCGTTTATACGTGGATTGCAAATGCATTAACCCTATGCACCTTAACCCTTTGATCTCGAAGGGAAGGCTATACATACACTGTTCAGGGAGATTTAGTAATATAAGCCTTCTCTTTCCCTTCCCCCCCCCCCTCCCTTCTTTCTCATATCAGGCCACTCGATAGTAATGCGCTCGTCTAATCGCAAGTTGTGTATAATACCGTGCTGTAATACCGTAACATTATGATGATGATATTCCTGCATTTGCCTTTAACAATTTAATTGATTTTATGTATTAACTGACGTTTATCTATGTTTCAAAGGGATGCCTATTTATATGTAATAAATGTATCAAAAACGTTGATTACTATGAAAATATCAACTATTGCTAAAAATTTAATAATCCATTTTTGGAATTGAAACCAAATGAAAATATAATAGCTTTCCCTCTATAGCACTGGACTACAAATTGAAACTAATTGCGGGTGGTATAAGAGATCTATCAAGCCATTATCTAAGCTGGACAATAGCATCATCGAGTTATTGTATACACACGAAACGTCAGTCATAATTTTTATTTTTTCTAAGAAAGAAGAACTTAGAGATAAATGACGCGCTATATGCGTATATATATGTAAGTATATATTACTCGTAACTGCTTGAGTAATATAGCTCATCGGAGTAAAAATTATTGTCGGAAACGCGACTGTACGTGCAGTATACGTACGTCTCACCTCATAATTGATCTTGGCCGAGGCTAAGCGCTAAATTACCTAGTGCGGTGATTCGCGACTAAGCGAGATGTTGCGAGTAAAGTCTAATAAGAATACGCGTTGATGCTGCTGTTGCTGCTACTGCTATATGTACTATACTGACTTGGTTGGTCGTATGTTTTTAAATGAAAGTGACGTTAATTTAACTTATGTAAGAAGCTCTCCTTTTTCACTTTTGATCTGATGTAGAATTCGTTTTTTCTATTTTCAGTTTTTTTAAAAGTCAAAAAGAAAAATATTTGATCTTATGTTAACGACAATGAGAATACTTGCAAATCAATAAAAAATTGCATAGATCTAATTTTATCAACATTTTTTTTGCACCTTTTTAAATAAAAATAAAAAAATTAATTGACACTACGAAAGATAATTAGACATTGTATTAAGAGCTTACATCTTACTTGGCTCTTATAATTTTGCACACGTTGACATAAAAAATTTAACATAAATTATTTTTATATAGCCCATCAAAATTAGCACTCGAAATATCGAACAAAAAACTTATTAGACGCCAAAAAGTTGTCGTATATGAAAAATTTCTAAAATATCTGGCATAAAGTGAAGCCAAATTTCGTATAAATTGTCAGCTCACACATAAAAATAAACCTGTAATTATACATTCGCGTTTTAAAAAGCTCGTACTTATAACAATATAGCTTAAAGAGCATCGATCGATCATCATTTCAAATTTTAAAAATAAATCCAAATTAAAAGTAGAACCTGTCGTTGTCACGAGATGAAAAGAGATTAAAGTATATGGCACGTACGCAGGTGTAAAGATAGATAAGTATAGAAATAGACAGAGACATGTTTAAAAAGAAAAAAGAAGAGAGAAAAAGAAGAGTGAAAAGGTGTCGGGAAAGCTCTCGAATCTATGCTATTGGCACTAGTGGCTGTTACGTGCGGGGAAGAGTGTACTTGCAAACGGGTTACGTCAGCTTCTGCTTGCTCGCGCCAGACTAAGCGACGCCAAGCTATTATACGTCCGAGTTACTGACCAGTGTATATGTATATAGATATACGTGTCTTCTCTGATATGCAATAATACTCAATATATAGCGCATATATAATTGCTTCTTTTTTTCCATCTTTCGTCGGCGTGCGACTAGGCACGTATCGCGCGTAGTATAGATGATATGTTGCAACTTTGACGTAGAACAATATTAGTGGATTGTTGTATTAGAGAGTAGCTTTGTATAAGAAATTTTGTGACTTGGGATGATATGGATTGCAGTGGGTATATATAGTGTGTAGTGGCTTTTGGAGACGTTTGCCTTGACGTGTAATCTTATATATAGGCAGATGTTATCTTTGATATTTCTAATTGGTCTGCGTGTGTTTTATTGATGAGAGAGATTTAATAAGATTAATGAGAGAGTTGAATTTTGTTGTATTTGATTTATCAACGACAAAATTTAAGGCAATTATTTATATACGATGTCTCTCTTAATTACATCTAATACTTCTTTATGCTAATGTCGACTGAAAAAAAACTAACCGATGATCTTCTCGATCCATAAAAAATTTTTCACATCTACATACCGTGACTCTTATTATATTAATTTGTGTAACAATCATAGCAAATAAATTATTAAAAATTTTTTTTAAAATTACAAAATAAACGAACACCTTACTATATTTTTTAAAAAGACTTACTGCTTGTTTAGTTAATTTTACTATATATATATATATACGATTATAAACGCTCGGGATATAAGTTCGCCAGCTGAATTAATAAAACAGTCTCGAGTCGCTGAAATAAAATGTAATCGCGCGTCGCGAGTTGTGTGTTAAAAAAAGAAAAAGAAAAAGACAAAAAAAAGACAACAAAAAAAATTGCGATATATATCGCTACGTATTATTGGCTGTATCAAATATACATATATATACTTTACTCTTGCTTTACGCAAACTCTGACTATCTTATCCCTCATTTCCCCCTCGTGTAACACGCAGCTGTGTTGAATTTCTATTATCGCGATGCTCTCTTGGGCATTTTGAATTAAAAAAAGTAAAAAAAAAGGAAGAAAAAAAAAGAGCAAGCTATATATCGATGAATCATACTCGATTCGCGTCGCAATAGCCGTCGAAACACACATACATATATATAGGTGTATGTACATACATTGACTTGAGAAAATTAATAGCACAAGAGAGAGAGAGAAAGAGAGACGTATGACTCTCTCGCGTCATCGCGCACAGCGAACGGTTTTATCTCCCGATTTCGATCTATCGCGAATGACGAGAATTAAACTTTTCCACTGTCTTTTCTCTCTCCCTCCCTTTATATTATACATACATACACAATTACACATATATATTTCGCGACGACGATGTGTCTGACGCGGCTGCCGTATAGTAGTGGCAGTAGAATTAGCGTGAGTTTCCGCATGTAGCGCTTTGTATGAAAATCATCATCGCGACCTCGACCGATCACGGCAAGTAGTAGATATCGCGCATATAATATATGTAAGATGTAGGTATACGGTGTTACAGGCGCGTTGGCAATTAGCAAATGCCAAGCGCATTTTAAACACACACATGTATATCTATACATTTGTATGTATGTATATTAGCACCCCGCGCGTATCTCATTTTTTCCTCCAACTGATGGGGGTTCATGTCATGCAGTATCGCGCGCAGCACGTGCACCCACCTAGAATAATAATAAAAAAAAAAATTATTATGCTTTGTCCTATCTATCTCATTTTGACACGCGTTTTATCCTATATGTATATAAATTGACCTCGATTTTACACTCTTCTCCCACCCTCCTCTCTTATTACTAGATTGTCTATTCTCTCGAGTTGATTAGTTTTCCTTTTAATTGTTACTGCTGTTCCTCGAAATGCACTTCTACCAATTTTTTTCTATATAGTGCTAGAGTGACCTTACTTTTGCTGTACATGATATTATTTAGCAATTACGAATTACACGATGTGTGTGTGGGTATGCGTGATCGGTTTTATGACTACTTATATGTCGATTCTCTCTACGCATAAAAAAAATATCAGACGATCCGGAATTCGCGCGTGTATCATATAATGACCTCGTGTATAGTACATTATAGTGAAAATACAACTTATTTTATATAGTAAGCGATGTGAGAAAGAAGAGAGAGAAAGATAATAGTGGCAATGTCAAAGTCTAGTATACGCGACTTCGATGCCAAGGTTATAAATATTGTACAGTGAATTGTTTCCGTCAACGCTATATAATGCTAATGCCACACTGAATTTCATTATCATGTTACTTTACGCGCTTTATAATGCGTATGAAGTGCAAGACACGAGACATATAGTATAATATACATATAGCGTCTTTTAAACGCGTCAAACTCTCGCGACTTATCTCGTGTCGCTTGTTATACTATATACTAAATGAAGAATACTGATTTTTTTTATTGCTACAGGAAAATTGAATTATTATTATTTTTTTTTAAGTGAATTGATAAAATTTTAAATAGTAATTAAATAGTAAGATTGTAAAATTAATCTAATAATTGAATAAGAAAAATTTTAAAATGTAATATAAGTAATTATTTTAAATTCAGATTATATACATTTTCAATACTAAACATGTGATTCGAAAATGATAATGTAAATGTGTGCTTGGCAGATGCATTTGCTCACGATTTTATTATCATACTTAAGTTCTTCCTTTAGTTAGATATCAAGTAAATCTAGCAAAGATTTGAGCTTGAGAATGTCAAATTAGAAATTCAAAATTTATTCATCTCAGTCTATTCAGTGTCATTAATGCAATCTATTCCTACATCTTAATATCCCCCCTCCCCTGTAATAAATGTCATATTATTGTATAACTCATCGTTTAAAATCAGTTCAAATAATAAAAATTTCCATAATAACATATAGTTGTAACGAAAAGAAAAATAAATAATATTATTCTTACAAAACCACACGTCAAAAAAAAAAGAAGTAAAATAGAAAAAAAAATGAAAAACGATAAGGTTCTAGAAAAGCAGTGAATCATATTATATATAGCGAATATACATAATTATTTAATTCATTAAGCCGAAACAGTTTTACCGCGGTTTTACTTGGAATCGTCGCTCCGAAAATTATACGTTTTATCCATATATGTTAGGGTGAGTAAAATAATACGAGAAAGAAGAAAAAAAATGAGTTGTTTTGTGTATATAGCAAAAAAGTCTTATCTCTTTCAAATACAGTCATTCGAAAATTTACAAGATCGCGAGAACAAAAGCTTTAAATTAGTTGACGTAAGTATTAAATCCTAAATCGGTATAAATTCAAAAAGAAAAAAAAAATATCTAAATTCAATCGCATATCAAAATCCGCAATTTTCTATTACTCACACGATTCATGATGCATACATATATTCCATATAATACCGTATCACACAGTACATACACGTGACAAAATCTAAATGTCAGCATATACTCATATACGTACTATGTATATAGGCAGTGTCCAGGCTTTTTCGCGCAGGAGACTCTTTCGACATTGGAATTAAACAGTTCCGCGTCGTGTTTCTCGTTCAAGTCTCTCTCTCTCTATCTCTCTGCATATTGTCCATAATAGAACGCAAAAGAGCGCTGGCGCAAAAGGACATTTCACGTAGTTTACCGGACAGACTCTCTCTCTCTCTCTCTCACTTTTTCTCTTGCAAGAGATCAACTCTCCCTCCTATCCTTTTTTTTTCTTCTTGCCTCTCCTTATATATTCAACTTCTTCATTCCCCCCTTGGGAGCAAACGGCAAGTACGCGATCACGGGAGTATTATATACGTAAACGTATGTATTGTATGTATGTAATTTTAAGTAGTATGCGTTTCGCGTACGCACACACACACACACACACACTCTGGCTCAGTCCCGCGCGTCCTTGGCCTTGAGTCGCGCTTGTATATATCGCACATCGGTATATAGCCCTCATACTATATACACGCGCGTGGAGAGCAAGTGGAATAGCATATACACATATAGCAAATCTCCTCTTCCTACCTCCCTTTTCTGATGTCAAGAAAGACGAACGCGCGGCTATGTGGAAAATGCGGGTGCACCGGTCGGCCGTGACGCTCAGGACAACCTCTTCTCTCTCTCCTCGACTATACTGCCCCTGGACTCCGCTATCTTTTAGTACGCGTATGTACTGTATATATTACGTTTCCGCTTTCTGACTTTTACGCTGCTTCCGCGCTATATATCCCTTATATATACCAGAGCTGTGTATGTGTATGTGTGTATGTAACCTTACTTGGTGATACTTCTTTTCTCCCTACTATATCGCCTTGTCAGCGGCACTTTGTGTACATACGCCGACGCACATATGCTTAATTGTAATTGTGCTAATAGCTAAGCGAGTGTGTACTTATACTTATATATGCTTGTTCATTGTAAATTCTCGTGTGATTTTTTAATGTGTTGACTCGATTTAACTTTTTTTTTTTTGTATTTCTCTTTCTCTTTTATTTGCACCTTTTTTTTTTACTTGTATTTTAATTTATTATTTTTTTTAATTTATGACCAAAACATTTTTTTAATTAAAATTTTTTTGTGATAAACTTTGTGTTTTTTTTAAGTTTATCATTATTTTTCATAAACATTTCAGCAGTTGTTTCATAAAATAAAATTTAAATTTTTTAAACATAAGTAGATATGTAATAAATTAATATATGATTATCATACAAATTTATTATTATCATTATTTTTTTTTTCTTTCCAGACAGTATTTATTATTTAAATTAAGACTAGAATGTTTTTAACGCTTATAGAGTACACATAAAAAAAATGTGTACATGATATAAGATCATATCTTAAAAACTTACATTTATAAAATGCAATTGCAGCAAATCAAGTAGCGTATATATAATTATTATACATATCGAACATGTAGTTTCAATATATTCTTTTCATATATACCTTACCATTTTATCGATCAAGATTGTTTGTAAGGCGTAACTTAAATGTTACGATCTTATACATATATATTTTTTAGTTGGAAAAAGTAGAATTTTCTTGTAATATCAGATAATATTTGAATAACGTTTATTTTCTTCACATATCGGAAATTAATAAAATAACATAGTATTTTCCATGAGAAAGCATTAACTATAATACAAATCAATAATAGGAATAAATTGATTTATATTTATATGGTTATTAATATACACAAATGTGTCAAGTAACGAGTGTAAATACAACAGCAATTTATTATAATACATTTAACAATTGTTCATCAAGATATTCAAAAAGTACATGAAATAATCAAGCATATAATTTGTGTGTGTACGTATATTTTAAAAATCTAATCGCTCCTTGTTTCTCAAACACCCAAGCAAATATTTTTCTATCTCTCTTATACGCAAGATAATACATTTACTCTATAAACACGTTAAAATAAAAAGTAATAAAAAAAAATAGATAAAAAAAAAAAGAAATACAAACGCTATTTGCACACATCGAGCTCTAAAAACATGAATATTAAAAAAGTAAGCGATGGGGATCGATGAATCTCTTTGTCTCTTTACACACAAATATATAGCCTTCGCCCATATCACCATTCCCCCCCCCCCTCTACTACTCCCCTCCTCATTGCCGTTCCTTCCTTTATCTCAAAAATATACTTTTTTTTTTTCTACGCTGCGGTAGTCGTCGCATTATCTCCAAGCGTCCATCCGTTCGCGGCTCACGTTCGTGACTATATAGTCAAAGAGTTATAAGTTGTCGTCGTCGTGGTGTAAGTGTGTGTGTGTGTGTCTTTTTCACGGCGCACCAGCGCGTGCTCGCAATTTGTAAATAAAATGCAGTGCTATTTAACGCTTAAGAAGGACATTGGTGTTGATACTTTTTTTTTTTTTAATGTGAGAGGAGCTTATTACAACTCTTATGTTTATTTTTTAATAACTTTATTTTAGCTGTTGATGAATTGAGTAATGATGACGATTTAATTATACTTAAATTTTATAGTCGATTATTATTAAATAATATTGCAAGAATATGGCTTTGTCTGATTTATCGTTATTAATTGTTATTAGACGTTAAAGAATAACTATTAACTGAAACTCAGTGAAAATTTAAAATAAAAATAAAAGGAATATTTCATTCAACAAAATTTCTTCAATGTACAAAAATTAGCAATAATAATTCTTAGAAAAAAAAAATTATTTATGTACTCATTATCAATATGTCATATTAATGTATGTTCAAAATATATCTTTTATTTTTTCTTTACATTGCATAATTTGACTTCTTAGTTAGTCGTTAAATTTTTCTTTATCAATAGGCTCCTTTGAAAATTTTGTAGATAGACAGTAAATTACGCGTTTTAGCAAGTATAATTTGCAAAAAAAAAAAACTTGTCTCTTACTAACATAAACTATTTAAACTAAACACAAATTTTCTTATATCTATACAAACAAACGTAAAAAAAAAACACATTACAAGATAAAAGTAAAAAACTTGTAAAAGCTCGACTTACACACACACACACACACGCGAATATAAACAGGTCACTTTTCCAACTCGTTTATAACTCATATTAGAGATATACAATTGACCTTCGTCAATTAGCTTCTTAATTTGCTAACTACGCGGAACAAAATAATACAACTCGTTGGCTGGATTATCAAGCAGCGAGAAAGCGTAAGCGTTTATACAGACGATGAACGAAGATCGCGGATGTATACACGCAGTGTTCGCTTATCGGATAACGAACGCTTGATCAAGTATAAGCAGGAGGATGACGTGCGTAAGCTCACCCGTTATATATAGGATTAACTCAGGAGTCGCGGATAAATTAACGCCAATTATCTAATCGCCACATTGAGATCTTGATTCATTGCTCTCGCTCGCTTGCTCACGCGCGTCTTCGTAACGACATACTTTTTTTAACGATCATCAGCTGCTTTCTTCGTCCAATTGTACGTTGGTATATATAGAGGCTCGTTTGATTCCGTCTATATGTGCTGTGAGTTTGCACATGTGTATGTAGGACGTCGATAGGAGAGATAGCAAGCAGCTCTCCCGGGATCGTCACACCGGATGATATGCGATAAGAGGCTTCTTGTTTTTATCACTGATCCTCGATTGGCCAAGTGATTTTGCGAATTACGACATTTTTATTTCTTTTTATATATATATATACACAGATATAAGTGTATCTATGATGGGTTGCCTAATCGTTTGACCTTATATTTTATATCTTTGCAGTTATGATGTATTTTTTTTTTTTTAATTAAATGATTTAATGTGATGAAAATGGAACGAGGTAAGATTTTTAAGATAGTGTGGGATTATATATTTTTTATGTGGAAGTCAAAATTTTGTTAATTTAATAAAAAAAAATTGTTACCGAGTATTTTTCAGAAAGCTTCCTCAAATAAATTTTAAATCACATGAATTATAAAAAAAAAAATTTATATTACTTTAAATATCAAAATAAATAATTTTGATGAACATAAGGTTTCTTATTATAATATTTTTTGCATTATTAGAAAAACATTATTAGAATTATTTTAGAACAAGAATTTTACAAAATTACTAGCAACGTTGGATGCATAAATAAACAAAGAATAGCACGAAGTTCACGAGTCCACAAAAATATTAATATATTTTTGTGCAATCATACATTTTTTCATGTCAAAAACACCAATTGAAGTGACTATTTTTTTTTTTTTAACTGCGTCGTAATAATTTTCATGTATTAAGTTTGCTTTGCATATTGTTCAGTTCTTTTTCGAAAACAGTTGAAATATAATATTCAAATTCTTACATAGTGTCAAGAAAATTTAGATATTAAAATAAATTATTTTAACGAAAATGAGAATTCTTATTTCAATATTGTTTGCATTATTAGGAAAACATATTATTAGTGCCACAATTATTACAGAAAAATCATTTTTCTCAGTCATTAGATGCATAAGTAAACGACGAATAGCGCAATATTTACCTGGGTCAACGATCTATAAAAATTTTTTTGCAGCCACTGGTACTATGGATAATAACGAAAAAGGTAAGTTAAAAACAATGTAATTCTTACTTAAAATCAACATATTTTGTATCTCAGCCTATTAACACTTGACATGTATTAATTAAATTTTGAAAAAAAAATTCTGATTTAATAACTTGGCAAGAATTTTTTATGGTACCGATGATATTTTAACTTGAAATTTTTTAACAAAGACTATAATATTATAATCTTGGGTTTTGTTAAGTTTTAGGCTATTTTTATTAAAATGATCTTTGAATACGTTTATGCCGGTAAAGTAGGGTTACCGACTCACCAAACCCCTCAGCTAAAAATTATACTATACTAACGCGATCAATCTTAGTTATGTTCTTAGCTCAAATACTATATGAAAGCAATGGTTTCAAAGACAGCGAGGATCCTGACTGCAAGTTCGACAACGTCTGCCTCGAAAAATACTTGGATACTGAGGTAGGAAATAAAAATATATCCTATCACGGACGAGGCTATATTTTGCTTGCTAGACCCAAACATTATAAAGCCGCATCTGAGAGTATCCTGGACGATCCAGATGAGCTTCTGGAACGACCTGATCGTGTAGCCTCTGAACCATACCTTTCCATGAAAGTGAGCGCATGGTTTTGGCTCACAAATATAAGTCCGTACTTGAAAAAATCAGGAGACAACAGCTACCAATTTGGCATTTCCACAAATATAATTTCAGAAATGAGGATCACCAATGAATGTGTTAAGGGTACACCAAATGAAGAAGCTCAGAAACGTTATTTAATTCTTGTACGTATTATAAGAATCCTAAAATGGGAGCATTTGGTAAAAATAGTGCCAAATGGATGCTACAATTGATGCGAACTGAATCGCTGTCATGCTCGCACGAAATATATACTTTGTGTCGTTTATAAAAGTTAAAAGTAATAAATAAATGAATTATTACATTACACGATGTGTTTATATTTATTAATTTAATATTCCTTTTAATAAACCTATATAAAAGTACCTTTAAACTACCTTTTAGTTTTCATATTTTTTCTATTTTGGCAATGAGAATTTATTTTTTCTGTATTGTTTCTTTTTGTCTAATACTACAGGCTAATATACTAATAATTTTAATGTTTATTTACTCAAGTAAAAAATTAAAATGTGCAAGATTACCTTTAAATTATGCTTGAAATACGTCTTTCTATGTTTAATCTTTTTTTTTCTCGATATCACATATAATTGAGTTCTAGTACAGTTATATTACCGTTTAATTTATTGCCTTTCGCTTATTTCGTCATATTATATATTTATGTATTTTATCATATTTTATCACTTTTGAAATGTCTTCACTGCTTTTAAAATGCATAGGCAGTTTTTCTTATTAATAGCTCCCACAATTATTTCTCACGAAAGTCAATCAATCTTTTTACGGATTTAATAGGCTATCGACATTTCTTCATATTTACATTCGCATTCTTGCTTCTAGTTTATCCAACTGTTATCGATTACGTACTTATTTTACATCGATCACTCAAATTTTTTGCATGAATAAATTATTATAACAATAATTTACTAATAATTTTTTTTAATCTCTAAAATAAACATTAATTTATTAAACTACAATTAAACTATTATTGTAAAATTATATGAATTAACATTTTTTTTTTTGATTTTCGAATAAATATAAAATATTTACTATAATTACCATTACCTTAAACCAAAATAAAAATCAACCATTACTCCGTATATACTCAATCACTAAAACCATGAAGTAAATTTTTCGTACATACTTCGATAATAGCCACACGTCAACATTTTGAATTGACAGCAAGGATTTTCATTTATAAATTTTTCTTTTTCTTCGATCGCTTTTAAATCGATTTTTCTCATGAAAAGCTACGCATATATTTAAATGATTATCAATATATATCTCTCTCTCTCTATATATCTATTAAACATTTCTACTTCTTGAAAGCTATATAATGAAACATTGAACTTTTATGTTTGTAAATAAATACACACCGACATTGCAATAATTTATTTATATTTTTATCCTCAGTCAACAAGCTTTCCAATACATTTAACCATAAGCTCTCTTACACACACACACACACACACGACGCTCTTAACCCTTTCACATGAATATCAAGAAAATTCTATTATGCATGTATCACGCGCGTGTATTACGTATTTATTATTCTTTCTCCATTTTACAACCGTTCGATTTTTTAAAGCTTGCCACACATATATTATGCACACTTTATAAAATCTATAACCCGCTGCCACGTCATTAAAAAATCCCATTAAGCCTGGCCATCGATCAAAACAATCATAAAAAGCAAAGTCGCGAGAGTTTTGCTGTAAAGTGTTTTGCTTTCTCGCGCCTGCATTTCTCACGAGAGTATTTCCAGCGCCTATTACACGATAACGTACACCATATGATATGCATATACACACACACACACATACATATGCAGCAAAAAATACGTAAACATCTCAACGCGCGGTAAAGCAGGGGTACACGTAACAGCCAATAAACGATACTAATCTAGCGTGATAAATCCCCCCCCTGCCCTTCCTCATACGATAAATAAATATATCATGTGGCCAATAGCAAGTCAATCAGCATCATACTCGGCTGTTACATGTATACCTACACATAATTACCCTCAATATTTTTTACAAGTACTGTTGCATTCGGCTGCAACAAGTGGCGATGTTCCTTGGTTGAGATCCGAACTATTCAGAGTAGCACCTGCTGTAAGCTTGCAAGTCTGATGAATTTGTAATTGTGACTATTTATCTGCATTGGTATTGTACCTCGACAACGTCGCCTTTGACAAGTTTGCTCGCGGATAAATTCTGGGTTATGACCGAATCAGTTAAGTTGCTGTGCTACTGCCGCGTTAAAAAAAAAAGATAAGAGACTCCGATAATCTGCCGTTTTTATTGCGAGAAGCCGCTGCGCGTGATAATATAAGAGGGGGAACTTACAGGCGTGAGTGCGATTGTTAGAAACAATGTATGTGTATGATCACGAGTATACGCGACTTCTATCGGTATACATGTAAGGGGTCGGCTCAATTGATATTTTCCGATTGACCTGCTGCTGCTACTTTATAGGAGATTTTTCTGATCTTGAGAAAAAATCGTTGGGGATTTTGATACGTTTCAACGACGTGAGTGTCTGTCCTTTTCGCTTGGTTTTCTGTTGGATTTTTATCAGCTCCACGTGTTTTTTTTTCTTATATTTCTTTGAAATCTTTTGGCTTTAGAAAGATTTTCTATACTGGGTGTGGTAATATTTAGAAAAAATTATTTTAAATTTTTATAAATTTTATTTGTAATTTTTATTAACTTTAAGATAATCATCGTAAATAACTGTATTTTTTTTTGTTATTTATAAATATATAAGGATATAAAATTAAATGAGAAATCAATATTGATTAAATGAAAGTGCTTTTATTATTATAAGAAAATAATCAAGAATACGACGTAGAATTCTATATTAATCGTGGTTATTAAAATGAATAGACGCTTGCATATGATGACATTGAAAATTCTAATCAATTTACGTCTTACACTTATCGTTGCAAGAAAGAAATAAAGAAAAAAAAAACATACGTATAGTCGCATGACCTAATTCAAATATAAATTATCCTATTTAATTAATGGCAACTAAGTAAAAGCGCCGCAGGCAAAAATGTTTTTTTCCTCTATTCATATATGAGTAATTCCACAAAAAAGGGGTAGTTATATGGTTCAAAAAAAAAAAATTTTCAATTTCGAGGTACGCTCCTGATTGAGGGCGCATTTTGTT
>JAPYZE010000329.1:0-99427 GCA_030522805.1 Leptomastidea abnormis
CAAAATGCGCCCTCAATCAGGAGCGTACCTCGAATTTGAAAATTTTTTTTTTTTGAACCATATAACTACCCCTTTTTTGTGGAATTACTCATATACATGAGCGAATCACACGAGCAACGCCTTATTCTTGCTTCCCTTTCTTCTCATTCACATAATCCACATACGAGCAATCTACAACGTGATTTGCAGAAAATAGTCGGGTTACTTTCTATGTATGCACTTGAATGTCTAACATAAAAGATTAGAGACAAGCGACAATGAGATTTTTTAACATTGTATTATCTAGATTTAGCTGATAACAGAGAAAGATGTATCTGCACAATCATCGCACTGTGAAAACATTAAGCTGTAAATCTAATTCTCTATCTCCAAAGTCATCATGAAGTATTTTAAACTTATATTTTAGAAATAAAAATAAAACTTAAAAAATGAGCATGAATTTTTATAAAATGAAAACGAGACTGCAAAAAAAAGAAAGATTTAAGATAAAGCGAAGAAATGAGCCAAGAAACGAAAGAGTTGGAAAGCAAATAAAGAAACAATTTTCGAGAAGTTTTTGCAGTCAAAAAAAAAAATTGCGAGGGGTAAACAAAAAATAAAAATACCAGTGACCATATAGACAGAACAGAGAAAAAGAGCGAAAGACACATTATGGGTGCAAGAGTGGAAGCGAGATGTAGGTACACATACGATGAAGAACAATAGGGCAAGCGAAAAAGAGAGCGAGAAGATAAAAAGACAGATAAGGAAGAAAGACAAGAGGCAATGAGAGAGTATAGACGGAGAAACGGATGGAAAAGGGGTAAAAGGGCGCGGAGAGGACCTGGAGGGAGGGTACACGAAGGAGCGGATGAGAAAGAAGAAGGGGGAGGAGGACGAGGAGGAAAGAAAGAGATGCCAAAATAAGAAGAAAAAGAAGCGAGCAGGCAGGGAAGGAGATGAGAGAAGAAGAAAAAAAACGTCGAAAGGTATACGCAGAGAGAAAGATCGAAGAGAGATGAGGCAGAAAGAGAGAGTGAAAGAGTGGAAAGGGAGCAAGAAGAGGCGAACGTACGGAGGAGCAGTCTAAGGAGTAAGCAAGAGGTAGAGAAAGAAAGAGAGAAGGAGTAGAGAGAGTAGAGAGGAAAGGACAACAAGAAAAAGAGGAAGAAAGGAGAAAAAGGAGACGGCGAAGCAACAGCAGCAGCAGTACTACAGCGAGTATAGGCCCCTGAGGGCTCTTTAATAATACGGCGAGGCCGCAGGTATATATATACCCTCCTCTCCGCAAGTATGCAAGTCGGCCTCTCTTGAGGGGACAAAGAAGGAGAAAGAGAAAGACAACCATTTCTCCCGCTCTTTCTCGTCTACCCCTCTCTCTCTCTCTCTTTCACTGACCATGAAGCCTTTTTCTCGTATGATGCCTCTTCTAAAAGCATCTCTCCTCATCCTCTTCGCTATAAACATGAGATCGGGCTAACGCACATTTCACGTGAGACGTACATTTAAGTGCCCTCCTACCCCCCCCCCCTCCTCATCTCTGGACCTCTCGTCAATCGATCTTCAACTTGAATCGAATGAGACGCGGGTGAGTGCACGAGCGCTCGGTGGTGTCGCGGAATTCCTGAATGCAAATGCACTTTGCGCTTCGTTTGCCGTGGAAGTTTGCAATGCTATAACGAAGGACGTTGAGCTTACTTTGCTTATACTGTATGACTGCTGATGCTGTTGCTGCTGCTGCTGTTGACGATGAGGTTGACGGTAATTTGGATTTTGATTGAATGTGCTAATGGATGAGGAAAAAGGTGCGACGTTGGAACTTAAGAAAATGCTTATTTAATTGACAAACGTGTGTTTGGTGAGATTGAAAGTTTTAGTGGATGAGAAGTAGATAGAATTTGCTGTGAGAGAAGTTAAAATCTGTCATTAGAATGAATTATTTATTTTAAAAATCATATGAAGAGAGGACTGACCGATTGAGTCCTCAATTTTAAATGCCATAAGTAAACGACAATATACTGTTACTGATCTATTTTTAAAAGGAGTCATTTACGGTCATTTTTTGCTAGATATAGATTTATGATCAATAATATCGTAGCTACTATACGTAGTGATTTTTTGTGTCAGAATGAAAATTTAGTGTCATACCAAAATTAACATGTAAAGGTTTAGAAAAATACAACAATGTAAACGTTTGATCGATTTTTTAAAATTTATAAATTATAAATTTAATCACTGTATGTACTACTCTAAATTACGATTAATAAATAATCCATGTGATCGTAACCATGCAACATAAAAATATAATAAATTATCAAAGTCAAACACCCGCCTCATAACCGATTGTCTTAGTCGTTACACGTCCAATTATCCAATTAAATGAAAAAATTTCGAGATCACAAAAAAAAGTAACTCTGATGCAACGTAATAATAACGGGTAGCAAGAAGGTTTAAAAGGGGGGGAGGTCAATCGACATTAACAATAATACCAGCGTGTTGCGCGATCTATATATTACTAAAAACAGTGCAAACGACCACCAGCTTTTATTTATCACCCAAGCTTAATTACAAAACATCAAGTCGCGACTACTTCGTTATCGTCGACCTGCATTTTATACCAACCAATACATCCTACTTACTACAGTAGACTGAAAAAGAGAGTGAGAGTATATAGGCCTAGACAAACAGCAGGAGGGCGAGAATAGTCCGTTCGCGTGCGCTGCAACTCTGCAACAACGGAGGCTGGAGAGAGAGAGTTGAGTCAAGCTCATAACTTCGATGTGTCGGGGGGCGAGAATCGAGCGCGCGCGAAGGCTCTTTCTCTTTCTCGACGTGTGCACGTGTATATGCGCGGATAAGATAATTGCGATAATGACGACCGGCAACCTGTGAGCGCGCGAGAGCACCTGATAATTTCATTTCGCTTGCTCCTGCTGCTGCAGCTTCAATTGTACGCTTGCCATCGTGAACCCTCCTCCCCCACTTTTACCCTATTTTTTTTTTACTTTACTGTTCTTTTGTCAAATAGAATCCTTAGCTTAATAGTAAAGATGTCTACTTTTTGAAAACGCTTTTCATTTCATTTAAGTTTAATTTTTTTAAACCCATAAAAAAATTAGAATTTAAGAAATGTCATTTGCTGAGAACCGAGACGACGATTAATTGACGTTGCAACCAAGTGTCATTTCATTAACACTACTTATATACACTACGTATGAGAACATAACTGAGCGCTCGAGAGAAATAAGCCATACGGGTAACGCATGCCTCACCACCATTAAAGCAGATTGATGTGCGCAGGAATAACTGGTTACGTCTCCCAATCCTACTGCCACAACACGTGTTTGCATACTTTGCCGAGAGAAGTAAAATCGACGAGGTTGTAGTACCTCGATGTGTCTGGCGACTCAAGCCGGAAAACAAAAACATCTGGATGACGTCGACAGCTGCTGTTTTCTTGCCAAGGACTCTAATTCGGGTCATCGGCAAGGGGTTTGAGAAACTATGAATGAAAAGTGAAATAAGGGCAGTTATGAGAAAGTATCTACGTTTTTAGTTGAAAAGGTAGAATAACAAATGAGGAAGTTCGTATTTTCGTTTCGTGAATACGTGCTGAGAAAGGATTAACTATATGAGGCACTGTAATCGTCTAATCGATGCATAAAAAATTAAGTTCACTTGTTGTTTAAAACTTTTACAAAAGTGTACTCACCGTCATTATTAAACAACTTCTAAACGAAAGTAAAACTTCTCGATCCTTACAAATTATTTTTTACGGAGAAAAAAATACAAAAGAGTAACTTTTAACGTCTCTAAAATTCACCTTCCAAATTCTCAATTACCTTCATTCGATTTAATTACAGCCCAAGCCAAGAAGAACTACCGTTGTCAGGCTATCGAAAAGCCACCACATCAGAATCTCATCCAAAACAACAACTTGCGAATCCACACCCTCCTCAATTATTGACTCTCCTCTCACGAGACGTAGCTACTTGAAACTTTATTCGCTGAAACCCAATGATTTAAAGCTGAACCAAGCTTATATTCCTCTACCCCTTTTTTTTCTTTCACCCTACAGTCACTCTCGGACCGAAAGCGCGAAAAAAAAAACATAACAGGCAAATTGCTGCTACCGCCTAATCCATCCGAGAGACGAGCGAGCAAATAGACGAAGAAGACTTGAAAGATGCGTCGCAGAAAAAAAGAGTTAATCGAGTAGCCTGCTTGAGGATCTGGAGAGGATTTGTGTTTAGCATGCACCATGTGTTGAGCAAGGCCCGCAGGGCGTTAACGTTCCACCTTATTCTTACGCAGCTACCTGCAAATCTCATCGTCAGAAGCCCTCCTTTTCGCTTCACCCCAAGCTATATTAAATTTACGCTGGCTTGTTATAACGAAGTCATTTGACATTCCGTACAAACTATGAAGTAGATCATGCCGGGGCGGAATTATTTGATTTTTAATTTTTGGTAAATTGCTCTTAGAGCCTTATATTTTTTTAATTTAGTTCAGAAAACTAAATCGAATTAAATTTATAATTGTGCATGCTAACGATTTAGTATTTCTTTAAAGTACTGGAATCAAACGGATCTCGGTACGCCGTGCGCGAATGAAATCTAGATACACATTCAGAATTTCAGGGCGTGGATTGAAGTACAAGAAGAAGGGGTCTAGTGCTTTCGCTAACGCCAAGATGCAATAGTGGGTAATTACGTGCGTGCGCGTCGACCTCGGCAGGTGTTTGCTACAGCCTTGCTTGCCACCTGAAAACCCCTAAGCTCGAATGAATGGTTTACCCTTCCTTCATTCTAAGACCAGTTCTATCTGGCTCCGTTATTTTGCGGCTCTCATGTGTAACTGGAGCGTACAAGTTTTCCTGATAACCTAGTGATTAATTTGTCCCAAGGATTTTAAAGTTCATCGAGGATTGGAACTTTTTTTTCATCTCTGATAGTGTATGAGGATACATTTAAATTTGTACGTGTAATTTGAAACGAAGAATATATATATACGTAGGTAAATATGACTATATTTAAATAAAAATTATTTAAATAATATATTCTAAAGAAAGCAATGGATACAGACTAATGACTAGAACTGCTATTTACTAAAATCAATGGTAAATAAACAACATGTCCCAACAAAACTTTTAAAAAATTTAAAACACCTTAAAAGTAAATTCTGAAAAGAGTCGAAAAGTCGAGAGAAACTTGTTAGAGGTTCAACGCAAATTTATGCTAATTAATAATTTTTTTTGAACGCCGGAGTTCTTCCGACCAGGAACACAGACTCATAGCTGTGACAAAGTACACAGTGTCAATCAACAGGTCCATGCTAAGACACCATGTTCATGACAAAAAATAAGATGACAAGAAAGTTTCTTGTTCGATTTTTTATGCAGAAGAAGATGGCTTAGTGAGATTATTATCGATACTTTTATAAAATATTAATTTATCGTGTTGAGAAATATATTGATTTTAAATAAATTATTGATTTTTTTTAGACATTAATAATTAATCAAATTATTTTAAATAAATAAAAAGATCAAAACAACATACATACTAATGATGATTTTCTCTATGAAGAGGATACGGTTCGTTAATAGAGGTATCGTCGTCGCCCATCACATATCGACGTCGGTCAGCGAGGGAGGTTCTTTAGTATCAGGACGGTAGAAAGTGCAGGCGACGGTAAAAAGTATTGAAGAGCAAACTCGCGGCTTTATACGTTGTACAAGATCGATTTTGTTTATAAGGTTTCTTGTGAGAAAAAAAAAGAAAATTGGTGTAACACTTAAATAGAATTTTTTGAAATAAGTTTTTATGGTGTTTGAATTGGCTTATGAAAAGCTGAAGTTAAAAAAGAACATAGATTTTGTCTCCGAATCATTTCTCAAGAACCTTTAAAAACGGGACCTTTAGTAACATCTGCTGTTTCATTCGGCCACCTTTCAGGGTCAGGTAGACGCACCTGGAGTGCAAGCCGTAATTCTTTGTATAGTGATGCTATAGGCTCTGATCTTTTTTACACGCCTAATAAGTAATGTTGAATATATACTTTTTTAAGATATTATTATTTTGGATAACTTTACATATCAGTAATGCAATATATTAAAATGTATATAATGAAATCCATATACACAGAAAAAATGAACATAACTTTTATCTTTACAAAATTTTATTTGTCACATGTAAATTACAATAATTTGAAAAAAAAATTTCTATGATAAATACTAACATTACAGCGATACTTCTTTATTATACAAACATTTCCTTTCGACCTAGTTTATTTCATATGCATTGCTTAGCAAGATATAAAGATTAAAAAAAAACTATAAGACCTTGTCAATCTATATGTCGTGGCGAGCATCACATATCGACGTCGGTCAGTAAGGGGGGTCTCTCGCTATTAGGAGGACATAAAAGCGTGAAGCTTGAACGAGTATAAGAAAGAAGTCCAGAAGGAGGTAGAAAAGTATCAGCGCGCAGGCCCGCGCACGTTTTATATACCTGCTATACATAAAATCAATTTCACGTGGCGGGAGCCATCTGTTCCACAAGAACTTCCGAGATTCATGCTATATCATAAGGAATACAAGAATACCTAAATTAAATGTGTTACATATGATGATAATTTATGAATTTACTAAAATTTTATAAAGTTCATGAATAATTAATAATTCTAAAATTATTTGTTGATACAGTACTCTATGCAACAAATAATCATGTTTTCTTATTAAGATGATGTGATTCCATATTCCCAAGCATTTCAAAAGTACCGTGAAGATCATTGAGCTCTACCCTTTCTAAAAAATCCTAACGATCTGATAATTGTTAGCGATACGCTAAGGTCGATAAAACAGGAAACTGCTTCAATAATCGAAGATCTCGTTACGAAAAAACGAAGGAATGTAGGAGTGATAAGAAAGTCGCGCTTTGTCAATCAAACGCCCACATATCCACGATTTTTGTAGCAAAAAGAAATGATCTAACAGAAGCGTTATAAAGAAGCTGGAAGAGGGAGGGAAACAATTACGCTGGAGCAGAGAGAAAGAGTGTGTACCAGGGCAAAGTATCATACAGGCCGGAACCAAGGCATATCGGCAGCAGCAGCAGCAGCAAAAGGAAAGGAGGTATCTACCATACGAGAATGGAGCGCACATAAGGGAGAAAGTCTAACTCGTCGGTGTGGGGCCAATACCCACACGAGAAAAGAGCCCTCGACACCGAGCCGAGAACGGACTGACAGATGGCGAGGCGCTCGCTTGCACGGCGGCTATACGGCCGCACACCCACTCGCGCACCGCTTGCAGAGAATGAGAGAGAGACCCATACACTTATGCAGACACACAAGAGAGAAAGAGAGAGAGAGAGGAGAGCCCGGTGGTTCAAGCCTTACAAAGTGGGGTGAGGGGAGAGAAGCCCCGTGGGGCGTATGTGTGTGCGTGCGGCAGGCGCATGCGCGCCGGGCGTGGGAACGTCGCCGCGCGCGCTCCGATCCTTCTCTATACACACACACACACACACACACACACACACACACACACACACACACACACACACACACACACTCTCTTGAGCGCGAGCTCCACTGCACAGCCTGCTGCTCCATCGCTTGCTTGGCTTTCTCTCTCTCCCTCTCTTTCGATATATCCCTTCTCCCCTCGCATCGCTTCTCTTTCTCTGTCTGGTGCACACACGAGTTGGGCATACACAAGTCCTATACCAGCTTGCAATGACGATGCCTCGCTTTACAACTTGGGCCCTGCGAGTGGAACGCTGGTGGACGGCTGCTCGCGAGCAAAAGAGAGAAAGAAAGAGTCTGCGTGAGTCTCTGTATGCATGCATGGTTGTGTCGTTACGTATGTGGACGACGCGCCCGACCAGCTGTGTGTGTGTGTGTGTGTGTGTGCTGCCGTGCCCGAGAGCTGGAAGGCAGGGGTTCTCAATTGCTTACTTGGCAAGTGTTTGCGCGCGCTGCTCTCACTTTAAATGCATCTACTGTGTGCACCTAAGTGTATACCTACATAAGTATAGATAGGTATAGGAAACTCTGCTTTTATAGATACAAACGCGAGAGTCAATACTATTTTCCGTTTTATTTTTGAAAAGGTTTAACTTTATTGATTTTATTTTTGCAAGTAATAAGGATTGTCGTTTAATATTGTTCCTAAGCTAATTGTTATTAGATCATCATGAAATGATTTAATTTTATGTAATTGTACTAGTTTTTATTGCGGGTATACATTTTATTAGATTTATGTTTAAATATTTGCATAAAATAAGATCGCTTATCACTTCTTTATCCAGTGTTGGAGAAATACTATGTATAAGAAACCATGAACGATTACAACAGATCACGATAGTCATAACAATTAGAATCTTGCCTATATATATATCTACACAAAGACTATTATGTCTCAAAGTAACTTAGTCGTATTTTATACAAAAGTTCGATTAGAAAAGATCAACCGTTTATTCCTAACGAAATGTTAAACGATAATTTTCAAAAATTCAGAAAATCGTGATTCGCAAGTGCATTTTAAAATAAAAAAAAAAACGCTATGGACAATAAGTAAGTTCCAAAGTGACCGAATAGTCCCACACAGAGAGGTTTGTTCATTCGATGATCCCACAAACGAAGAGAATCGGAGCATTGCGGTACGGAGTCGAGAATGAAAGAGAAAGAACGAATAAGAGAGAAAGAGCAAAAACGGCCACTCGAGCACGGCGCCGCGGTGTTTTTCCCAAAGGATAAGGAGGAAGTGGATCAAAGCAGATGAGAGAGTAGCGATAAAAAGGCGAGCGGAGAGCCGCACAATGGGACTTGGGCACGAGCAGCAGGGCCCCGGGCGAGGCGTGCGCGTGTGAGAAACGACGTAGTGCGGTGGTGGTGAACGGGGCCCGCCTCGAGAGAGTATATCCATGGTACCCGTGAGTCGAATCATCCGGTGCGCTGCTAGACTTGTATTCCTAATACCATTTGATTTTCGATTATTCTGTAGCTTTCTCGTAGATTCAAGCTTTCGAAGACAATAGAATACAAAAAATATACTATCATGTTAAAGTAATGCACTGATAAAGTTAGAATATTTTCTGATCTAGAATTGGAAAATTGTGAGGCACTAAGTTGAAAGTACAAATCAGTGAACGGATTTTCACCAGAAACTAGCGGATTAACTTTATTTAGCATAGTCATCTTGCAAACTCGTCACAATTCCAAACACGTGTATCATTCTCTCGAAAATACTTTTTAAGCTGTCCTTTAACGTACATACATTATGATAGGATGTACCTCGTCATCGTGTGTTGTTCTGGGCATTGGACTTGGACTCTTAAGTGGGCGTGGGGTTATCTACCCAGGAGGCCGAAACGAAGAAGGCGTTTCAAATCCGCCTTGTCGCAAGACTTTAGAGACTTGGATCATTGGGGTGTATTGAATATCCGCACAGTGAATATTAAGTTTGTTTGTAGGTTGAAAATTAACAGATAAATTACTCGCTGATAATGAAAATAAATAAATGCATGATCAACATGACGCATCATTACTCAACGTTTTACAGTAACATTAATCTTTTATACTCTGTTAACACATTTTTTTCTAAACTATAGGAGGCAAACTAATTGTTGGTTCTATTCTTAGCAAAAAGCTGAAACCTTCTTGGAACAAGTGTAATCAGACTGACTGAAATTGCGCGCAAAATAGTTCGCTGCACTATTATCAGCGCCTGGCCTTTCGCATTTACTGCTGGGAACGAGCGCCGAAGCGAGTCACCATCGCGGACATAAAAAAACATCGTTAAAGACTCGGCTCCTTGTGAGATCCGGTTTCCTTTTTCGCCCTTTCTTCGCTGGAAGACTTGACTTGACTTTTGACCTGAGAACACATGTTAAGATCGACCTTACGATAATCCAGTCAGATCTACTGTAATATGAATATTAATACTTCGCAGGCTTAAAAATATTGCGTAACTTTTTCCAATCTTGTGTAATTAATTTTTAATTCAAAACAAATTAAAAAGTCAACAAAAATGAGCAATAGAAAACTAGTAACACAAAAATATGCAGAGAACTCTAAATATGTAGTTAAAAGCGTAGGTTGGTCGATTCGCCGTTGCACAAATAAATATACGTCTTACCGATGAGCTACTTCGTTTTTTCATGCTAACAAAAGCACAGCAAGCTGTAAGCATGAAACGTAAAAGAGAGTATATACAAGGGCACTGGCCGCACCTCGTCACAGTAACCCAGTGCGCGCGTCACCGGCACGTGCGCGAACGAAGCGAACACCGGTCTTCGTATATATGCATGGCACCCCCGCTTTGCTTGCTTGTACGCTGCTCTTTCTTCGTTACACGAAGAAATTGAAAACCTTTTGCTCGGCTAAATGCGACTTGTTTATTTTGTGTTGAAAGCGAGATGATGTTATGTGGGGTCAGTAGGGATGTTTAATTAAATGATGCGCAAGTACGGGATGTACCTACTACGCTATGTTGAATTGATTGAAAATAAAATATGTGTGTACATATTATGTCGTAAAGAGAAATAATAATAGAATGTTATTGTTATGCTGATTAAACAATAGATTTTAATTTGATCAATCAGGATTTTTGTTATCGTCTAATGATAAAATCAGTAAATTTTATAGAGATCAAAATGATTTTGAAGAAAATTGCAGCTTGAAAACATGAATTCTTTAAGTTCAGTATTCAAGATATAATCATGAAATATAATGACTGCACAAAAATCATTTTTCAAAACTTGTCTCCACAAGCGGAGACAAAGGTGAGAAAATTTTTCTAACTCCCTTCAATCCTGTCTCCCTCTCACAATTCAAAAACGACGCAATTTACGATACGTTATTGTCATCGATTTGTGGTTGAGAACTGACATCACTACAATATCCTAAAGCGTATCTTCTTAGCGTTTTGGACACTTGTGGACAAAAAAAAAAAAAGAGCTGCTCGCCGGAAACTAGCTGAATGAAAGAAAAATAGACTTGCTGTCCTCAGGCAAAACAAAGAATGAAGAAGAAAGAAAGTGTAGAGAGCGAAAAACCCCTTTTATTAGACTCTGGGAGGATAGGAGGGGTGGGCGCGATTTATACATCGAATTTTCGATGAACGCCTGCAGCTGGATGGAAAAATGGGGGTCGCGTGGCACGTGGCCAACGTGTCCACGTGCGCGAGAGCCCGGTGGACGCGAGGCGACGAGAGCGCGTGTCAGCATGGCTCTTTGCACGTGTGAATCGGCTAGATGCAATTGGGGGATGAGACCAATGAGGGCGAAAGAGAAAGAGAGTAAAATAGGGAAGTTGAAGGTTGAACAATTTTTTTTTTTATTGTCAAGGGGATGGTACGAGGGTCGGAAATCGACTTTGCCTTGCGAGTTATTAGCGTAGATTCGTAGATCGGACTGAGGGTGTTAAATTCAAGATATAACTCTGGCTAGATTGTTTTTCGTTTGCCGATGAATAATTTGATTGTTTTCTAAAATTTTGGACATTTGGTCCAACAAAAATAAAGAAATTTAATAAAAATCGTTTGTTTACTAATGATAATAGCAATAATAATTATAAATATATGATCACTATTGAACAAATTAAGAAAGTAAATAATAACTCACAATTAACAGAAGAAAAAAATTTGTGATCTTACATTCAGCAAATGAAACTTAAATGCTAGATGATTCAAAAACTTATGAAAAGATATGCAATCCCTCAATGCACCATATCGGTTACAAAATATTTAGCACAGCCCCAACTATCTCTAATTTAAATACACAAGCCGCCTTTTATAGTGTAATGCATAAATGAGAGACCCCCACGCCTTAAAAAGCAAAAAAAAAAGCCAATTGAGGAAAGTGATATAGTGTGAGAGAAAAAGTATAGCATGAGCTGCAGGACGAAAGGGTCAGACTTTCAAAGGGTAGGGTCCTAACAAAAAAAGGAAGCAGCATATATATGAGGCAGCGCAAAGTACAAACCTACATCTCGGTGCACTTAGCTCACCGCTCGCACGCGTCAGTAGGGGGAGGGGTGGGGGAATCCAAACGTTTTTCACGGACCATTGTGCGTACCGGCTTCTCTCTCCATCCCTTCTTTCTCTGCTCCACTATTCGCATATATACACACCCTTAATTCGCCATATTGTCAAGTGCGCGTCAGCTAAATTTGTTGTTCAAGTAGATTAAGCGCGAACGCTCTCGCGATGTTGTGTCTCGCGGGAGCTGTCAGACTAAGCTTCCCGTGCGTTAAATAAAAAATACTTTTTTTTTTGCTTGATCGAATATCCGGGTATAGGTACACATACGCAGCGCAACGTCGATTATCGAGATTTATGAAAGTAAGAAGGGTATGCTTTTAATTATTAGAGATGGCGGACTTGACTACTGGGGTGACTACAAACATTATTGTAAACGCGTGTGCGGCTTGTCGTATTTTATAAGAATCTATTGTGTAAAATTTTATATGTAGCCATTAATTTTCATCGACGCGTGGAGGAAGAAGTCAATGTTATTGTGTCGTGCGACGGAATATGGATTTGTAATATTATTGACTGTTGTCGAAGTGACTGCTTTGATACATATCCTGTGAAATGTACTATTCTTCAGTCAATTTTATTGATACACTTGAAATAAATTCGAATTTTTCATTTGTGTTCTTCATTAATCTTGCATGCCAAAATTTAACAACACTTTATTTTTGTAAAACCTTGAATCAATTACCGATGAAATCGAGGACGATAAAGATTTTTAATAAGTATTTTTCTACTTTTTTTATTTTACACTTTTTAAACTGAAATCTAATAAAAGTATTCTATTGTATAACTCACAATAATTACAAGTTGTAAACAAGTTGTGTACAAAGTTCCTCGAATGCAGTCACACGAAATGAGGCTAAAACGTTGACAAATACAAGTACTATATGTGCTCTCGGGACAAATAGAGCGCAACGAATACCTTGGACATGCGTGCTTAACGTGCCAACTCTCATGACTATTGAAACGAGCAAGATGAAAAAAAAAAGGAGCACGATTAACGACAAAGCGTGTGGTTATGAAATGATGGTGAGAAAAAAAATATATCGTCAAGTCGAAGCAAAGCAATGGAACTAGTATTGTTTTGGATTAGTGTAGGCGTGATGTAACGAATGAAGAAAAGGTGAAGAACAGTGCCTTGCAAGGTGTCTAGTATTAATTGTGCGTATAGAAGAGCTACCGCGACAATGATCGAATCATGTGGTGTTGGACTTTAGAAGAGTCAAAGAAATTTGTTGTTCTGGATCGACAAATAAAAAAAAAACCTTCTACTTTATTGGTCTAGTTATTTTTAAAACTTATTTTATAAATAATAAATATTATGAGAATAAAAAAAAGTTCTTTTTTAAAACTACTACTGTAATCTATAAAGATGAAAGCCAAACAACAAAGTCCGTGATAGTTTTTACCAAGCAACAAAGAAATAAATATTCATGACTTCCTCATTAAGCTCACAGGACCAGAACGATCATCGCGTGAAACAAGACACGAGAGGAGACTAAGCTGGTTGTACCTACAGGTCGAAAAAAATCTCAGCGTAGCCCTAAGGCCGAATGCAAGCACGGATAAAGGCAATTTAAATGCGTCTTTGGATCACGAGTAGGTATATATACCCTTGGTTATAATATCGGTTCCGCAACTATTACGCCGTCGCTCTAGGAATGAAAAGGGTTGGGTGCCAGTTCAATCTGCTGTCCCTTTGCTCCACCATGGTTCATCCCGCAGTCTTGCAGTCTACTCCACGACTCCGCACAAGAGTGACGCTTGTGATTTGAGCGCTTATTGACGGGCGCGAGGTCACTCTGGACCCACGTTTTCACTGGTTGTTTATTTTCCCGCGGTGCAAAGTGCATGGACCAGCGAAGCGAAGCATACGGGATTATTGAAACATAACGGAATGACGCGACATTCCATTGTCTATGAACTTCAGCTGCGCGTCATTAATATCGTATCCCTTCCTCCCCACCTTCAAGGGAATATATGCCTTCCTTTCCGTGTACAAATTTGTTAGGCTTGATAAAAATTGTGAGATGTTAGGCTAACGGTATTTTATATTACTTCTTAAATTGAACTAGAATCTATGCATAAAAAAGTATGATGGCTTTTGTTGAGAAAAATAAGACAATTTAAAATATTATGAATTTTTACATAGCAAGAGAAAATTAAAATTATTTGAAAACATTACAAATTATAATAGTAAATAATCAATACAATGTTTATATAAAAATTGAATAAAGTTATTTAATGTACAAAGGTCAAGAAATGCTTCCGGCGATCGCGCTTACCACAGTATCCGGTTAATGCCAGTAAAAATGCAAAAGTGATGCTTATCAAAGAGGCAATTGACGCAATACGAATAAAATTTCAAAGCTCCCGCGTATCGAAAACATTAAACGTACAGCTCTACCACGACCTTCCAATTATCTCAGCCTGATGGGTCCAATGAAGGAGTTGTAAGTTCTCCAAGAAGCTTTCTTACCAAAAAAGTGCCTATGGCGAACAACGATCTTAACGTCGGTCTGAAATTACGCTTATCCGTCTGGTGTCTGACTCCCTGCACGCACCCTGCTTTTCGCGAGGCAAAAGAAAAGAAGAAAGACCGCGAATTGCGCGACGCCTCTGGCGTTTTCGGACGATACACCTCGGTGAGGTGGCGTTTCCTGAGAGTCGAGAGACTAGCCCGCGTGGGAGGCTGTACAGACGCGGGTTCTCTCGCATTTCTAGTTTGTGCTAGAGGCTTACTTCCGACTCTCCCTTATTTGCTGCTACTGGTCGTGGAATTTTCCTGTGCTTATCATAGATTTTTTACGGTTTTATGTTCAATCTTAGGTAAAATCCTTTATGGTTAGTAGAAAATGTTTTTTCGTTGCTAAAGTTAATTTGTGAGTGCATAAATTTTGTATTTTTAAGTTGTATTTTTTAATAGTATTACTGATGAGCCCAACAGACAATCCAGGTTAAAACGACTTAATTGTATGTGATTATACGTATTTCTTGTTTTAAAAAATTTTTTTTAAAACAATTTATTTTTATTTGACATTATATCATGCTACTTACTTGCAATACGATTCTCCACGTGGTGACGATACGCAGACTCCTCCATTTTTGCAGGGACTTGGCGAGCATGACACGAATCCTGTAACAAAAAAGAATAATTTATTGTTAAAGAAACGGAATAATAAATAAGACAGATTTTTAGAATAAAGGATTACGTCTAGGAAAATAAAAATAGATAAAGTTTCTCTAAAACGTCTATTTGAAATTAATTCAACACAGATTCAATGTATCCTTTCTTTATATAAAGAGCTTTTGAATACCTTATTATTACTTAAGGCCAACGAGGGGAAAGGGGGGGGGAAGAAAGAGAGAGAAAAAGTAAGCTCGCAAAGTGTACTTTGTGTGCTAGACGGCAATCGGTCATGTTAATCGACCCTTAAACATATGCTCTCGCACATATGATTTAAATCGTTCCGTGTAAGACTCGTGCTATAAGAGCAAAATCTTGAGAAAATACGTTTAATGTGAAAATCTAACCTACACAAAAGTTATGATTTATATATTTCACAGTGAAACTCACCTATTCTAAAATTTTTGTACTCTTAAACATTATGCAATAATTTTTCTTACTTCATTTTAAATTTTTAAGAAACAAAACACGAGATACTTCGTAATTTAGAAATCTAACTATACTAAAAATAAAACAATTTAAAAAAAAATAAAAAAAAATATCAAAGAAAACGCCGATTAACAGAAATTTCAATCTTCAAGCTTTCTCTATACATAACGAAAGAAAGGTCCGCGAAAATCAGTAGCTCGCGTAAAGTCAGCGCGATTTGAATCTTGAATGCCTCTCTTCTTCTCGTGCCAAGAGCAATAAGTCTAGTACGTTGAACGCATCGTCCACAACCTTCCCTTCTTCCGCTGTCGTACTCCACATATCCACGTTAGTAGGCGTTATCTCGCGGCGAACGGCAGTAAGGTGGATATGTGACTGTGCAAAAAAAAGGAAGGGGGGGGCGAAGTGCAAGTTAAGCTACTGGCACACAATAAAGAAGTCTCCAATACTGGACTCTTCTTCACGAAGACGATATACGAACGACGCGGGCGCGCGCGCGGGTACCGCCGACAAGACGGATGAGATCAGTTAAACGAAACTGCCTCTCCGTGACAAATCCTCTGCTTCCTTTTTCGCGCTTGCTACCTCAGCATCCCAGCCCAGGCCTAGCGATCTTCCACGAAGACGAGACTACACTGTTGTTTTATACGTACATTTAATTGTATGTATAAGTAAATATGTTTAGATGAATTGGTTGATTTTATATTTATTATTTTTTTTTTATTTATTTATTTCATTAAATTATTTTCAATTTCTTTTTTGCAATAAATAAATCTATAAAATTACTGTACAGATACACACGCAATAAAAAAAGATACATCTGTATAATTTAATTTTATGAATCACTAATTTAAATGCAAATAATTATTTGAACAAATTAATTATTAAAATGCTATTCATATGTTCCGCGAAAAACGAAACGAGCAATCAAATAATAAACGAATTCAATAAAACTTTAAGCAAATTTTCTTAAGTAGCTCCTGCAGTGGACAAACAAAAAAAAAAAGATCACAAGGAGATGAACCAAAGTTAATTGACACATCAATCGGGATCACTATCGGAGCATCATATCTCTCCATAAGGAGAGAAGAAATAAAGGCTACCAACAACCCGACAAATCCCTCAAAATACGACATTTACAACCACGCATAAAATCCACCGCGTAAAAAAACTCAATCCACTTTCGAGTCATCCTCATCGTCCCTCCAATATCGTTCGTTCGCATAACATAAATTTTGCCATCGTATATATCCTTCGCTTCCGCGTATATGTATACAGAGACAGACAAAGTCCTTTCTTTCTTTCTCTTTCTTTTTCTCTTGAAACTTTCGCAACATCCGCTCCCTCGATTTAACTTCGATAAGCGTTGTTGTTTCCCTCTTAGCTCCCTGCCGAGTCTTTACCGAGAAAAAAAAAGCCGCAGTGCTTCAAGAGGATGATGGCCTCTCCCAGAGGAGGCCAGGACAGACTCAACACTGGAAGTTCCACTTTTACTCTCGTGTCGAGCGTAAGATATAGACGGAGAGGCGTGTATGGTTGTCTCGGCGGAAATACCGTGGAGGAAAGTCGCGATTTGTTTGCAGCTTTTTCTCTTACAACAGAAAGTAAGAGATAGATAGAGAGAGGGGGGTCGGGTCAAAGTTCGAAAGGAGAGTTGGGCGTGTAAGCAGAAGGATACATTAGAGGTTTGCGATCGGGTTTCTATCGAATACAACTACTACGCCGCCGAGAGTATCGTACACGTGCGCTAAGCTATGACTCAGTCGATTGCTGTTACTGCTGCTATTATAGAGGTAAATGTATGTGTGGTATAACGTTGGGATTATGTAAGCTTGGAATTTCGAGTGCTGTCCTTTTCCGGACATACAGCTGCAGAATCGATTGAATCTATTTTATGCATTGCTGTGAAATATTGCGTTTTGCAATAATGTAACTGGAAAAGGATGCGTTATTTTTTTTTTGCTGAATTTTAGGTTGTTGATCAAGAGTGAAAGATTTTTTTTTTTTGGAATTATGAAGTAAGATCATCTTGTGACTAAAATTTTATTTTTTCTTTTAAATAAGGTTTTAATGTAATTTTGTAATCGTGAAATATCTAGGAATATTACGTTCCTTTTTAAAATTCCATGTTAAGTTTCAAAACAAAATTTTTTAGTTCCGATATGCAATTCGAAATTCTTTTCTACCAAATGGATTGCCAGTAGAAAAGAAAGCGACCAAAAAATTAGGTGAATCAAAGATAAATACACACACGCGCGGGTTAAAAGTTCCTAAACTCTTTGAAAACTAGGATGAGAAATCGGATAGGCCAATAGATTGCCATCCTCCGTGGTTCTTCTCTTCTTGCAAACACGAAAATTTCACAACGAGGTCGCGAGAGCCGTCAATTAGAGACTTGCGGCCAGTTCAAAAAGGCGCGACTACGACGACGACCAATCGTCACGTCTTGCTCACATATAGTATAGACTAAACGAAATCGGTTGGCTATTGGATGAATACCAACGTATTTTCAGCTTGAAACTCTCTTTAACGGGAGAAAGACGTGAGAGATAGTTTTTTTTCGCGACACGAGACGTCTTAGTACATCAAGGCCGATAACTTGCAGTCGGATGATCAAGCTTAAGGATAACGAATTTTTGCTAGATCCGACTTGCTTTAAAAATCAAAGTCGAGAGGGTGACACATGAGTGTCGTCGTGTCTATCGGGTCAACGTGATATGTGAACTTGTTCTCATTTAGAGAATCTTGCAAAAAAATACTTATAAACTTTGATTGAAAAACTAAATTCTCGTATTAATAAAAAAAAAAATTTTGCTGTGGATTTGTTGGTTTTGCACATTTTTGTTGCAATTGACAATTTAAAAAAAAAAACGAAAATGTGAAACGAGAAGCTATGAAAAAGCAAATGGAATATTTAATGACAAGGACTCGCTTATGTCTGCGTTTGCGCTTCGCACCTTCTCTCTCTCTCTCTCTCTCTCGTTTCTCTTTTATTCAAGACGATGCTTTTCGCATTTTACCACAACACTGTACCCATAACTTTTCGCGAGAGAACTTGGAATAAAAAATGCGTGACGCGACATGTTTATGGCACATATGTAAAAATTCGTATTTTTTTTTACAACTCTGGTGTTGATTCATTTACAAATACTAAAAATGACCAGTGTCAGACAGCTAGAGTAGAAAAGAAATTTTTCAATAAAATTTTATAAAAAAAATAACAGTTGGTATTTTTTATTAAAATTTCATTAAAAATGAATTTTAATTTTCAATGATGCAAATGTGTAACGACAATTTGTGACAACCTAGTAAGAACTACTATACCTCCAGTCTTTTCTCAAATGCAACAAAGTCCGATCTGCATCTCAAAGCTAACCCCACAACCAGAGCTATAGACCGCATTAGCAAACCCATTAATCACAATTACGCGAATTCAGATCCGAAAGTCAGGCACGGCTACTCTCCTCTTTCTTTCTTTCTTTCTCTCTGTCGCTAAGGCAAGACAACCCGCATCGCTCTTAGGCTCGTTTATTTTGTCGCGCAGCAGGAGGAGGAAGGGCAAAAGAGAAGTCGAGCTGTGGCGGATATATTATATGCCGCCCACCGGGCGTCCGAAAAAAGTTGAGCTGGCGGCTTGTCGTCGCCTACCCAGCGGGTTATGTACCCTGCTATAATCCGCTTTAGCTGCGGACGGAATTTGCGTTTTGTCCGCTGCAGTCACGCCAACTTCGATTCTCTCTCTCTTTCTTCTCTTTCCTTTTTCTTGCGATGCTTTCTTTTTTACTCTTTTCTTTTTATCCCGGTGGGGTTTACATAGAAGCTTAGACTTGGCCTACTCGATGCTCGCGCTTTATTGCTGTGGTCCTTGAAAATGCAGAAATCGATGTTGTGACTGATTTTTCAAAGAAGACACACTTAGATAACATTATCATTATTTGATCAGCTGATTGATTGATAGTCTATGCATAAATGTGTACGTTATGGGCTATTTGTATAGCAATGGCTGTATTAATCCTCTGTATATGAAAAATCTTTTTTATTTTAATCGCGAAAATCCAACGGTTGTAAGATTTTATTTTTGTGATTCACACGAGCGTTTTTTTTTTATATTAATTACCTCTCATCTAACACGCAAAGAAAAGGAAAAAATAAATAAAATCAAGACTAATGGCCACGCGAACTTCAAAAGTTCCAACGCAAAAAGCCAGCGGGTGGGAAGTGCAAGAAAGAGAGGAGCTTGTGGTCCAACGTCGGCAGCTCGCTCAGGAGCACATACACATACACACAGACAACACGGTAGTCATAATTTCTCCAAGAGTCGGCAAAAGAGTTAAGACGAAAGGAAAGAAACGAGCCTGCACACACGCGTGCGCAAGAGAGAAAGAAAGAAAGAAAGAGAGAGACTTATGCAGACCACGGTATATAACACCGCGTGTGTGTACCGTAAATATTAATCGACGTCCACAAGTCTAATTAATTGCTCTCCACGGGGCCTCCCTTCTCTTTACCTTTAAGTTAACGCGAATGTTGGTGGAAGGCCCTCAAGCGCGACCGATTGAAATTTATGAAAATTTACGCGTGCGTGTAAACACGAGCTTTGGTTAAGCTTCGATTTCTGTATATCTATGTATGTTTGTATGTACGTGAGTGTATCGGATTCAATACTGCCAGTTAGACAAGCTTGAGAAATCAATCGACTCTATATGCTTGCGTGTTGCGATAGGTTAATAAAAATTAATTGGTGTGGAAATGTCGATGATTCCTCCTACCGTGTAAATTTATTAGGAAGGTATATCGATAACGATAAGTTTAGATAATTTTTGACCTTTTTATAAATTATTTTAGATTTTTTTTAAGATATAGATATGTTTAATTTTAGTAAGACTTGGTAATTCAAATATTAAAAATATTCAATAGCTGATTAACAAGATGATAAAAGCTTTAATGGCATCAAAACAGAAGTCTCGTCACTAAAACGCTTTAAATAGCATGTTGAAAAGTAAAATAAAGAAAAAAAAGAAAAGAAAGGAAGATAAAACTTGTTTTGCAATAATTATTTAAATGCACACAGTTTATGAAGCATCAAAAACCGAATCTCGCATCGTTATAAAAATACCGAGCGTAACTTTTGGTGGCAGTAAGGTACATCCATGTGCATTCAAACTTTGATCGAAGACAACCGCACATCGAATGATGAATGCCAGCGCTGTCTTGACTTTTTACTGCGAAACCGGGATTATCCCCCTGACCCGCTCTGTGACGTAGCAGCTGTCGTTGAATATTTTTTTTTTTTTTTATCAGTTAAATCAAGCATCGGCGAGTTAAGATTTTTAAAAGTGTATACCAATACACGCACACGCGCGTCGTCTATCTATCCAAACGTACGAAAAAAGAGAGGGACGCGTAAATCACGATTCTTTTAATGGCGATAAAAAATATGTCGAGTTGCGTGATTTTAAGAGCCTGATTCGCCGACGACGACTGTTTGATTAAAAATTCGAATTTAGCATTAGCATCGAAATAGCCTAAAAAGTCTTTTTAACCGACAAATCTGTGAATTTTGCGTAATATGTGTTGCTTGTTGAGAATGAGATATAAAAAAAAAGTTGATAAATATTTTAATTTATAGTCTACGCACTTTTAAGCGCAATTTATAATTTTCCATTTTATTTATTTTTTATTTTGTGATTACTTATAATTTACCGTTAATAAAACGATAACGAAATATTAATACTTTGCTTACAATACTCCTTTGTAACAAATCACTCAGTATATATTTATCTTACAAGAAAAACCAAAATGTAAAAAAAAAAGAAAAAAAAAAGAAGACGATCTTGAAGCATACTCCTGCATTACGCAAACAAAGGGACGAACTTAAAACACACACGAATGCATCTCAAAAATTACCTCCTCGCTTTCAGAATATCGGGAGCAAGAAAATCGACGACTTTACGACACGAGCTACTTCTCTTGCGCGGAATATTTACCTAGCGTCGCAAATTTTACACGCACACGCACAAGAATAAGAAAGGGGGTAGGATGAAAACTCAGACAAGCCAATTTTATGAGCGAGGATACAAAGAGGTAAGAGATATAGGATGTTGTTGAATGGACCTAAGAGAGAGAGAGAGAGAGACAGAACGAAGGTTCTCCATTGTTTCTCACTAAAGGCGGCGATTCTTAGTTCTTTTTTAGGGTGACTTTTCTTTTTCAAAGTGGTAAGGAACATAGAATAGCGTACGTGGTGCAAAAGAGCAAAATAAAAACAAATAAATTGAATACAAGGTATAGATTTATAATGAGGAAAATAAACTGTTATTCAATCTTTTGATTTGATATAATTTGATTTTATGACCCTACACACACACATACATAATAGATACCTATAAGTTATCAAAAAAAAATCAAGCAGTTTACGATTTTTCCAATATAAGATTCCAACGGTTATAATCATCCTATTGTCAGAATTCCAAAATTCCAAAAGAATTTTTACTGTATATACTCAAACAAACAATCCAAGTCCAGGGAATATAAAAGACAACGGAAAGAAAAAGAAGAAAAAGCCTCACGAAGCCTATCATCTATATATACGCACTAGCTCATCGTCTCTGTTTGCTTTGACGAGCAGTCGCGCATCCAAAAGCTCGTAAAGACTACGAGAGAGGGTAAGGCTCAGTATTTACCTCTTGGCCGTATTTTCGGATTTCTTGTGTACGTATGTATGTATGTGTGTGTGCACCTTGCGTTCTGTGCGTTCTCAAAACGCGAAAAATACCACGAGTCATAAAAAATCATCCTTCTTTCATTTTTTTTTTTTTTTTTTTTTTTTTTTTTTTTTTATTTTTTTTTTTTGTGTTGTTTGTTTTTTGGGTTGTGTTGGGTTTAGTTATTTTTTCTTTGTTTTTTTGCATTACGGTAGGTTTATAAAATATTTTTTGAGTTGTGTACGAAGTATAGTCGTAAAACGAATTGTCTTGAATTCCCATGATTTTGATGTATTTTTTTTTGCAAAATTAAATTTATACTAAATGTCATCGACTTATTTAATATACCTATAATTTTTATTAAGATTTTGCAATTTTTCACATCCATCTATTATAAAACTATGCTTATTCGAATATATCCATATGACAATAAACATCTCGAACTAGTATAACAAAAAAGCTCATTCGAATAAAGCTTATAAAAGATCTGTATCTCAAAGTATAATATTGTAAGACCTGTAATTGCGATTTATGATTATCCAAGCACAGTAGAGCGACTAAAATCTTATAACACGTTATTGTCGTAGCAGTAGCAGCAAAGAAATACGATCCCATATAACCATATTGTATTTTTATTGATTCATTAGTAGCTTGTCGGTTCACCATAGGGTAACGCCTCCACACGTGTCTGTATACATCCAAGAAGTTTAATGCTACTACAACACCTCGAACCAGTAGATTTTCATCGCGATTGCAAATGTTTTGCAAGAGAAGAAGTGTTTCAGCAGATGAATCCAGCCCTTCAATTGCGCATAGAGTATAAAAGGGCGTTTCAGCACGTGCATGTATACGACAAAAAGTCAAGTAGCTATATAGATAAAATAGACTAAAGAACGCAAGAGTTCGATATATCGTCATTTATAAGGATCTAATGGAAGGCGCTCGACTTTCGACTTCTCGATACATGTACAACTCTCCCTTTTAGTCGGCTCTTTCTTTTTGCTGGCTCCATTAATGATAATGGAACCGGTTTTTCCTTCGATCTGTGTATATAAAAGTGCAAAGACAATTCAAGTATAATCTCCCCTTGTGTATATGTAAGCAGCTATTTGCATGGACGTCATAAATACGTCGGCAATTATTTCGAGGTCAATAATTGCTCGATTAGGGTAGAGAACTCTGCATGTGTAATTAGTATATACTGGGGCGTCTTTCTTTGTGAGCGTGACTGCTCTATTGCTTCAGATATCTTTTCATCGAGAGAAAATATATATATCGATATAGTAAATAAGTAAAATTGCGTTATTTCTGATCCTGTATAACGTAGTTCGTTGAAATGCAAAACTATTATGTCGATAAAATTTATACTGTGGCAAAAGGATAATAATTGTAGATTTTTATTTAAACTTATTTACTTGGCGTGCGATTACAATTTTAATAAAATTAATTTATTTTTATTTCAACCAGATTTCATAAATTTTTTTTTTTTTTTTAAAGCTTCAGATTTCAAGACGCATGTAATAATATACGTGTGACATGGAAGTGCGTCAGCATGCACACGCTGTTTCGGTATCGGAATTTCATAAAAGAAAAGTTTACTCTCAGTCTTGTAAGTAAAAACGTCAAGAAGAAGGGAGAAAGTCAAAGACACTTAAAACCTTTCAAGTTCGACATCTGATCCCGTGTGGTGTATAATGGCCCCGCAAAAAAATAAGGAGACCGCAAACTTTCTTTTCCTTTCTTTTTCTTTTCAACAATATTCACAAATACTGCTTTGTTATGCAAATCATGTTTGTTAATTATTAACTATGGTTGTTTTAAAAAGACTATTTTACAGAAAAGATATGATGAATAAATAATGCAAATATCGATCTATAATTCTCCAATAAAAAAAATTTTAATCTCGTAAATTTCAAATCTCTGCACGTTCGTTCTATTCGCTTCCTACAGTTACACGCTGAAGAGAGACCGGACCACATTGTCGGTGGTCTTCAAAAGCAAATATACGTAGCCCGAAGTGAAGGCCCAGCCAAGGACCAGTCGCGAGAGCACATCCCGTTAATTGGCCAGTACGTCCGGACAAAATCGTACGCTTACCGTCGAGTCCATGTCTTTTTTCTTTTTTTATTTCACCTGCCCATCGTTCGTTGTTCACTGGCATCGTTCTGGATTGTTAAAACATTCCATGGATCCGAGCGATTTTTCCGGCGTTAAATTCAATTAAGAAGTCGTTGCGCTTCTCTTATATACCGTTTTGCCTGTCGTACGTAGCAAAGAAAATATTTTTGAAGCAAAAAGATTGGGTGTGTGTGTGTGTGTGTGGGGAAAAGCTCGTTATCCTTACTTTTACTTGACGAATATGAATTTATGTGTGCTGGACATGTCACAAAAATATTTCTTTTTCCGTTTTGTATTTATGCTTGTTATATATATGAGGTCATTAAAACATTGATGAGAATTTTTATGAAAAAAAAAATTTGAGTTTTTCTTTAGCACGTGGAAAAAATGTGCTAACGAGAAAAGTAATAAATTTAAGTAACATATGATAAATTTTCTTGAGGATTATTTCTAGAAAATGTCACGTTTCGGTATCCATATCTATACTAAATTTATTTTATTTTTATAGGGAAGAAGCCGAGATAGCTACAAGTAATATTTTTGCAAAGGACATCACGTGAAGATTATTATTATTTGTTTACGGTAACTCTTGACTTTCCTAATCAAATATGGAAAAAATAAATTTATGACTTTTCATATCTACTGTAGGCGCCACGTGTCAACAACATGTAAGCTTGTATTGTCTCTGGTGAGAAAGTAAGCAGACATATTTAATGTCATAAGCAAGATTAACTAATCCCTACACCACCCAAAGTCAGTTTGAAAATTCCCAAAATCAGTAAACCAAACAAGGATTAGCATATATCGAAACTATTGAAACATACGGACGACCATCTCAACCAGTAGAAATCCCACATCCTCAAACAAGAACATCAGCACATCGTCACATAGCGAATCCTTGAAAACAGAATTTATCGCTACCGCAGCTCTAAATCATCGGCCGTTAGTGATATAGCACGAAGCTCTTCTCTCCTTTTAACCCAGCTCTCATCGATCGCAGTAGTCGAAACACTAACGTGAACTGCGATTAAAACGTCCCGTGTACAACGTGACGAATGGACCCGAAGAGTTGCGGCGCCAGAGTAGGTATATACATAATCGACAAAGAAGTTTGCGCTCTTATACTCATGCGATGATCGAGATTATGATACGAAAGGGCCGTACGGTGAAAATTTCGGCGATCAAACGATTATTTACGAGGTCGGCCCTGCCGTGTTTTTTGAGAGCGGCTCGGCATAAATTTTGACGTACATACATACTACATAAAGGTACATGTGAGCGGATTGTTTTATAGGGCCCCATCGGTTTGGGTGAGTACACTAATTGGCGATCGCGGCAAAACATATATTTTTAACGAGTTAAAGCAAGCATAGCAGCAAGAATCATCAGCTACTATATATACTGATGTATTGTTGGGCTGCTTCTTACAACCACAAATATTGTGTCTTTAGTCCGACGAAAAATTACGATCGATTTTGCGATCGAACCGACAGTTATAGGATACGTATGGATCGTAAAAAAAGTCAGAGGGGAATTTTGATAAAGTAATGCCGATGATTGTTGAGGCCGAAAAATGCCAAAGTAATGACATCATGTGCATTGTATACGTGTCAGTAAAACTTGGTCGTAAAGAAGAAAAAGGGGAAGACGGAACTGATTTTAATGTGTTGCAGCAGAATTTGGAAAGCAACGAGTTTACCCTTGACCCCTTGGTATATATATATATATATATATATATATATATATATATATTCGGTCACCCCAAGATTTATACGGGTACATTAATGGTAGCCAAAACGAACCAGTTCAACACCTTCGAGGTGGATATCAAATTGAATAAATGGTCTTAGGGGCTATACGTACCTGGCACTGGTCACCACCACCACCACCACCACGGCTATCCCTTTCTTCACCGAGCTCGCACGTCCAAACAAGGGATAAAGGAGGAAGGGGAAAAATACTATTGTATTATAATGGCATCGCGAACATTCGACTAAGTGGCAAGCAGCAGCACGCCGGGTTGCTTCTTCCCTCGTTCCCCCGGCTCTACCTTTTCTATTGCGCAATTTATGGCCATTCGTTAAGGCCACGCGCAAATTTCATTCGATTTTTTCAATCCTACCGGCGACTATACCCTTCTTTCTTTCTTTCTTTCACATACACATTCGTTTTTTTTTTTTTTTTTTTTTTTTGTGGCATTAGCTCTGCTATGAGGAAGGAAGGAAGGAAGCCAACGTGAGAAAGCCGAGAGAGCGTGAAACGTGTTCTTTAACCCTATGGAGTAAAGCATTTTCTAATCCCTTTCTTTTTACCTTACTCTCTTGTGGATCTCTACCTTGAGGCCACCTTGCACGTGGACAATACCGCATTTGTCTATTTTGTTTATTAGTGGTTAACATTACAAAATAAAAGTGTTGATTAAAAATTTTTGGTTCAACTTAAAAATTCATTGAGAATATTATATAGATTGATATTAATTGATACATCTGTTATGTGCGTAAAAAAAAAAGATTACCAATTCGATTGAAATTGATTGGTCTTTAAATGATATGTAAATAAAAAATATAAAATTTTCAAAATGTTTTATTAAAACTTATTTCGAATCAAGTGCTCTTTGAGGATGAGAACCAATTCTGTCCTTTAAATAAGCATAATACGGGCTGTTTAAATTCCCGCGCGTGTAACGTATCTAACAGATGTGGCAGCTGCACTCGCGCCTTTTATTCCAACGTTATTGATCCCTCCCCACTTTTATATATTTTTTTCTATTCACTAACACCCTACGGTCATGACCTAACATTACGTCAGAGTTTTATGATTTTGGTGACCATTAAAATTCAAATCTTGATATAAATTTGATAAATAAAAATATTTTTATTTTTAATATATTTTTTGTTTATGTATTTTTCCTCTTGATTTGATAAAAAAATTTACTTTTATATTGTTATTAAAATATTTAGTTCAACTTAAAATCATAAAAATTTATTTAGAATGAAATAAACAAAACTATTAATATTAATTAATCATTGGTTAGAATAAATGTATGAGTTACAAATTTTAATTGTTATATAAGACTTAAATATTTCAAAAATTAATAAATTAATTAAAATAATGTTGGTATAATTAAAAAAAAAAAAATCAAAAACTAAAATTTTGTTAAGTCGGTAAAGTAGGTATCACCATCGTCTTTGTAATTCACATCCCTTTGAAGGTCCGATGGGAGCAGCACCTACCAGTCTCTCAACTCAAACATATATACACTGGTTGATTATACACTTTCGTATACATCCAACACATTTCTTTCACCGTACGTATATACATACAAACTTTAAAATAACGCAAAATCATACGTTCGATACGTCAACTGCGAGACTATAATTTTCGTAGTTACAGTTAAGCGTTTCGCAAGTATAATTTATCCGCCTTAGCAAATCATTGAATCGAATAAAGTGGATTAGTAACTGGTAATCGATTTACATGTAGAAAGAAAAATAAAAAAAGTATAATTTTAAAATTGGTCATGCGCACAATGTCTCTAATAAATAGATAGAAAAAATCATAAAGATCATCTAAAATCAAGCATAAACTGTTTACGATACAATAGCAGCAAAGCTTCTAAGTCGTCGATTCAAAATGACAAACACATGCGACTGGCAGTTAAAGCAACGAAGTATATATGTATACCGACACCGTCTGCAGCCGTTATAACACCCAGGCGTCAAAGAGCCACCAAAACTGGGGCGCAACCTCGCTTGATACACCCCTGGGGTAGCATCTACGACGGCCAAATCAAGTTGAGAGATCGAGAAAGACGGAGACGCGCGGGTATATAATCCAAGAGAGAAAAAAGAGCGAGCGAGTGAGTGAGAAAGAGAGAGGGGCGAGGACGACCGGACGAAATGGAACATCTGCCGGTGGTCGAGGGGCCCCTTCTTACATACTCTTTCTCTCCGATGCACACGCACACTCACACCGATTTGTATGCGTGTATGTATGTGTGTGTACACATGCCTCCAGGGCTCCCGCAGGCAGCTCATCGTTTGCTCTCCTCCCCTTTTGCCCCTCAGCTTCCTCTTTCTCTCTTTCGTCTTCTGGATGCGGAGGACGGTATACGTCTGTCTCTCGATCGATCTTAACCAAGAGGGAAAGAGAGAGAGAGAGAAAGAAAGAAAGAGAAATGACGAGGTTGCTGCTGCTGTGTGTGCCTGCGTAATACTGACCGTCCTGAAAATGTTGGTATATGTTGGTACCCTGGATCATTGGGCCCCTTGTGGTATACTTCTCTACGGTCTGGATTATACCTTCTGCTTTCCCTCTCTCTCTCTTTCTATCTGTTTCTTTCTTCCCTTTTATCCTACCCTCCCTATAGCTGTTTCTTTCTTTCCACTTGTTCCTGCTGGCTAGGTGGAAGGGTCTTGTATATATGGGCTGTGGAAGGATACGTGGAGAAAGGCTTGATTCAAAGGGAAGGAGAGTATACAGGGAGTCGGTAACAGGATCGGTAAGAACGAGACCTTGCTTTTTTCCGATGATGTACTTTTTTTGGGGGAGATAAGATCGTTAAGTTTAATTGCAAAGATTGGTAATTATATAAAAAATAAAAAATAGTCTAACCTTGATCGAGTAACTTTGGTGTAAACATTACATTGTTCGAGTTTACTGTAAATGGTGTCTTTGCCTTACCTGAAATGAGAAAAAAAATGATAATGTTAGTACAAATAGAAGATTTGTTATAAATACATAAACATAAAATTAAATTGATGAACGTGAATATATTTAATGAATAGACGCTAAAGTATTGGGACTCGGAACGCTGGTTCTGATCAACTAAGCTTGACGGAAATGCGCGGTTGTTCACAATCATTGTTGAAAGAATTACGACCAACTGTGGTAACAAGGAGACACCCAAGTATTACTGTGGTATACGATTCGCTTGTAATTTTTCGTTCCGCTGATTTGACACGAAGGAATTTATTTTCACGAGTTACCATAATCTAAATAAAATTAAAAACCTCAAGACAATTGGTGCTGTTGTCAGCTGCTAAAATTTGTTTTGATATAAGACTGTTGTTTTAATATTTTAAATTTATAATATTTGAATTTTTTTTTAAACTAGTTAAAATTAATATAAATAAAATAGTAAAAATTTAAAACTGACACTCTGTAATTTGAATGAGTGAGTAAGTTACAACGTTATTTATTATAATCAACGCGGTCAACGGAAAAGTGCATAATGAGCTGCGCTTCGTATTCGGATTCACTTCGACGAGCATGTAATGCGAAGCATCAAACCGTGTCTATGGGAAGAACCCAGTTTTTTTCAGTAAACACATGTAAAATACATATCAGAGAAATGTAATTTTACGATATAGTATTCTCAAAAAAAAAAAAAAAAAAGGTTGAATAAAATATTTTATAAATTTAATGATACCATGAAAAATGTTTTTACAAATTTTATATATGTAAGCTTAAATAAATGTACGAATAGCAAATTGTAATTACTTTATAAGGCTTTTTAAAATGTACGCTCTAGTATTTAGATCTTCGTTTGCGCGGTGATTTTAACGACCGATCAAGAAAAAGAAAACATTGAACTCTCTCTACAAGTGTATAGGAGATGTACCAATAAATATTATTAAATTATTTGTAAGATATACGAAACTATTTTGATAATAAATCTAATTGCTTGTGAACATAAATTTTGATATTTAGGTATAAAAAGTAAAGGTTAATAAATCTTAAATACTGCTACTTTTTATGAGAAAACATTTATTATACTTACAAGCATAATGAATTAAAAAATTTATCAAATGAACTTGAATATTTTATTACATATTGATAGCAAATAAGAATCTATTTTCAATGAATTTTAAAACAATAATTGAAGTTGAATTCATTTTTTAAATTTATCAAAAAATTGTTCAATTACATTATTGAACAAAAATATACAATAAAATCCAAATCAAATAAAATCCCAAAGAATACAGCCCCGAATAATCCCAGTCTTCAAAGCAACCATTCATTCAAAGCCCCAAAAATCCCATCGCAATCGAAGTCATCTTAATCGCTACCTCTCACACACATATCTCTCCAAAGCTCCAATTCTACAGCTTCTGCAACAGCAGCAAGCAAGGAGTAGACGTAGCAAACAAGCGAAGTCACGCTGCCGATTCGAAAATTACACCAACGCGAGGATGGATGCAGCAAAGCATCAGGCAGCAACGATGCACACTCCCCCCGGCGCCGCCCCGCCTTATAGTCTAGGGACCCCCCCCCTTACTCTCTTTCTCACTCTCTCGCAAATGAGTGCCCATTTCTGTTTCTTTCTCTCCCGATCATTCTTTTTTTTCTGCACTCCTTAATTTTTTTGTTTTGCTCGAAGCCGACCCTCCGGTCGATTCTGGTTCTACCTTTCAGCGATTTAACGCCAAGAGCAGAGCAACCGGTTTTCTTACTGATTTTTCGAAGCTAAGAGTCTCTTTCTCTCTTGCAACGTCTGATACATATACACATTTCTTTATTTTTCGCAAGAGAGCCGTACGGCGGATGCAAAACAGTTATTAGGTTTTTTTTGGGGGGGCTGAACTTAGCACGAGCAATAGTTGGGGAGAAAGAGAGAGAGAGAGAATATTTTTCTTGCGAGAGATCTGGATAATTGCGTTTGAAGAAACAAAAAGTGAACTTGTGTCTGGTGAACAATGTGTGAGGTACATACATATATACATATAGGTACTATACTACAATTTGATATCTCGCTATAGTTTTGCTAATTTTTTTTAATGCTATCGCAAATTTTTCAAGACTGGTAAATAATATTGATGAGAAACTTTGGAAAACTGACACTCTTTGCGTAAAATGACGAGTCGTCATTGCATATGAGCTTGAATTAAAATCCCACGTTCTGAAAAAATTGTGTGATGCAAAATAATACTGTAGTTTTACATGGTAGAACTGAATGTGAATTTTCATCGGGTTGTTTACCCACGACAATCGGGGAAAACTAACTTATTGCATGCTTCATTCATAATTATTCATAATTATATACGATTGAGAGTATCAACTCTTTTATATATGTAATAAGACCATATAAAATTTACCCTATTTTTTTCTAAAATAAAAAAAAAAATTCTGCTAATAGATATGAAAATTAAAATTAATTAAATGTGAGATATTTCACTCTTTTTCAAACCCTTTGCTTCGACGGAAAAATGTTTGAGCCATCAGTATCTCATGGTGTACAACTTGTCACCTTACACACGATGTTTTCCTCGCGTCTGGTTGCGCTTGTTGGACTCATCGTAATATGATAAGCTTGAGAAATACCGAGTGACGACGGAAGCGTGGCAAAAGAGAGTAAGGTATAGTGGTAGTAGTGGTACCTGATGCTCTTTTGCATTTTCTTTTTCTCTCTTTTGCTAATTGAAATTCCGTAAAAGTGCGCTTTTCAAGCATGAAGGTCATACTTACACGCGACAGCTGCTCCTCTCGATACTAGCCAGAAAAACCTGTCCAATATATCTTGTCTATACATGTAGTTTAAGTGATTTTTGCTTTATGACCGAAAATCTGATTATGAGAATTTTTATGTTATACGACTAATGACCGTTCAATGCGAACTGCTTTGAGAGTATTTAATAACGAAATATATATAAAATTATCAGTCGACTTGGTATTTCAACATGCGATATTCATGAAAATAATATATAAGTAACTTTAATCCTCTCGAATATCCTTTGACAGGATCAAGGTCCATTATGTATGCATCGGGCAAAGTTCCTTTACCGGACGTAAAAAGACGTTAGTGACTTTTTGCGTTTTATTTTTGTTATTTCTTTTTATTTTTATTTTGTTTGAGGTATGTGTCTATATTGCAGATATATCGAATATACGTCATTGTGCAGTGGCGCATGCCGGCGACCCACCACCTCATTTCTTATGCCGATATACCAACGTCGGACATGCGATGCCTTTGCCAAACGTGACTCAGCTTTTAGGAAAAATAAGCAAAAAAAAAATTTGTTCTTGCATTAACGATTTGTTTTTACAATTTTAGATGTATATTATAGTACGATCTAGATTGGCAAATAAATAAAATTAGACTGAAATACAATTTTTTTAAATTATTTGATTAAATAAAAAAATAAGAAGTGCACAATATGGTTTTTTTTTATGAAGTGATGAAAATGCAAAAATGTCAATGAAACCATGAAGATGAATATGGTTTAAAGCAAAGTGATGACTTGTGTTTATAATGTCCTTGCAGACAGGCAGTGCAAAATGCAGCTTGTGCAAAGGAGACGGATTATTTGATGGAGATATAAAGGTACACTTTTGAATTCTATAAGATGGAATGAGAAAACAGTTTCATAAAAAATAAAAAAAATTAAGAGGATGATTCTATTTGTATGTTTTAAGAATATTGGTTTTAAATTCAAAATAATTATTACAAACAATTTTTTTAAATTTATTATTAAAAAATAAATATCTGACTTCATGTAAATAAAAATAAAATTTTCCCAAAAAATAAGTAAAAAAATAAATTTTAAAATCTATTTTATTTTCAAAATAGCATAAACTACAAATCAATGTCAAGTTCGAAACAAAGAGAACTCAAAATGAAAAAAAAAAAAGAAATAATATATTTTCAAAGAGAGAACTTGAAAGAAAAAAGAAGAAAATAATTCGAGCAGAGTAAAAAAGGGGGGTCTCCGTTCTAAAGTGAAGGAAGGAAGAAGGGGTCACACAAAAGAAGAAAGAGAGGGAGAGAAAGAAAGAAAGAGAAAGATCACGCAAAGGTAGCACTAGGCCTCCCGGAGCCCATTAGCGTCAGGATATACCCCAGCTAACTAGCAGTCTCTCTTTCTCTCTCTCTTTTTCTCAACCAGCCATAACCTGCTCGCGTTTTCATCCACGGCCCTCGACCCCGCGCTTCTTCAACTCGCCTTGGTGCCCCCTCTTTATATCCCTCATGATATAGATATATCGCGAGTCGCGCATCTGCACGCGGAGTCCACAGCGAACGGCTCTTTCAGTAGAGGACACCTTTTATTTCTCCACTGCTTTGGTCGAGAGAGTCAAAGAAAGAGAGAAAGCGCATGAACGAGATGGATTTCTGCTTGACACTAATGGCGTTACCTTAGCTCACCCGCGACGAAGTAAGAAGTCAGAATTCCTGTACTGTTCCTATACTGCTGCTGATCTTGCTTTCGCTAGCGAGTTTTTATTTCTTTCTCTCTTCCCCTTGCTCTCTTTTTCAATTCCTTTTTAAGACTATTACGTGAGCTCTGATCTGTTTTGTTCTTTTAGATATATGTTAATTTTTTAATTTTTATATATTGATATAAAAGAAATAATGTTAGATATGTAACCAATTATGCAATAATTTTTTTTATTTGCTTGTTTAGAAAAATAATTGATTGACCAATTTTTGATGATATTAAGATCAAATATATTTCATCGATCAAAATTTTTAATTTTTTTATTAACGTATTAAATAGCATTGCAATTATATAATTATTTTCATCAGAATTAAAAAGACATCAAAGTGAAAATATAAAAAAAAAAAGAAGAGAGATGTCTACTTTACGAAAACACAATAAAACAAATTATGATTTTCCCAAACTACATAGTCAGTCAAATCCCACGCTAATTAAGGCAAGCGCGTAACAATCATCCAAGTTTCCAATGAATGTCTCTTAACAATTCTGACGTGACACACACACACGACGTAAATGCTATATAACCTATTACGTGCGCATATTAGTTTAAAGAAAAATACATAAAGGGTCGAAGAAGAAAAGACCGGGCGCGTATAACTTATCATGCCATGCTTATTAATGATGGAAAGAAGCGTCGTCGTATACGCGAAAGGTTCTATCTCTTTCAGATGAAATTCGAAGAAAACTGCTCGATGCCATTGTGTGTAATTCCTGCTGCTACTTGGCAAAAGTGAGAGAGAAAGAAATATCAAGAAGAAAAAGCTCTGGGGTTAGTAGCCGAAAAAAAAAAAGAAAAAAGCAAATCGAGAAGTTCTTGGTTCAAGAAAAAACAAAACCAGTGTTCGAGGGTAATGGTCAACGAAGAGCAAGGACCACAAGCGCAATATATTCTTATCCGACCTCATCTCAGTAAAACTTTATCTATCTGCGAATCGCTACTGTGCTACTCTGTGTCCTGTGCAATTCTCCTCCCTTTTTATCCTACCCATCTTTTGCTGTTTTTTAAACTGCTTGACTCGCCCCCTCGACCAAGAAGAACCTTGCACTCGCGACTACTTGTTTTTTTTTCTTTTTAATTTTTTTTTTCTTTACTTAAAGTTCATGGATTTTCTTATCGATGTTTTTTTCTTCATAATCCCGGATCTGTATAAAAGTGTGGCTAGATTATATTTTATAGATATGTACCTGATATTTATTTTAATATTTTCATAATTTTCTTAATCTAAATAAAATTTTTTTTCACACGACCTGATTAGAATAATTAATTTAAATATTTTGACTGATCCTTTGAATTTTCCCACATAACATAATCAGTTTTCTAACAATAAAAAATTTGCATAATTCTCAAAACTTTTGTGGCTTTTACATAAAAACCATCACACCCACAAAAAAGGCAATAAAGGCTCTGTTTAAACAATTCTACGAAAAGCGACGAATTTCACACTGTTAAAACTTAAAAAAAATCCAGCAAACCACACACGAAATGTGTAAATACTCTTGGGCACGACCATCACTGACACCCAAGACTCAAGATCAAATATTTTCAAAGCTTATCTGTGGTCCTAGCCTTCGTTTGGCGACTATCTAGCTATTATCTCTCAACTTTTTCGCGTCTCAAGACCTATGGATCAAGGCAAACGTATATATTTTCATGGAGTCAGAGAAACGAAACTGACATTTCAATATTTGCGTAAGACCAATATATTTTTTACATTTCAGCAAATTTTAGTAAAACAGAGAGATGAAGTCATCGTAAAAATTACTTAACATTTAAAAAAAATTGTTCAAGTATTCATAAACTCTAAATTAAATCTATAACGCATATACATATTTATACACCATCATCATAATTTAATATCATCATCAAACACTATATATCCAAGATTTATCCAAGAGCAATATAGATTCTCTAACACACACTCTTTGTCGGCCCTCATTGGGCTCCCGTCTTTTTAGCATCAGTTCATAATACCGACCTCCCTCGTGTGTGCAAGCATCAAGAAGAGAAAAAAAAAAGCAAAACCGGATAAGAACAAGGGGGGGAAGGGTCAGCAATATAGCTCTTTCTAAAGTTAAGAAGAAACATGAGTATATATCTATATAATATACAGGCGCATCTCTCGGCACACGCACAAGGTATATAAGAGCGCGAGCCTGCCACGCTGCATTATTTCTGCGCGGGGCCCTCTTTATCTTTCTCTCTTTCTACTCTTTCGCTTTTATTTTTCGTTATATTCTTACTACTCATCGTTTACTCGCGCGAGAGCTCGGGCCAGTAGTTACATACAGGGGGATCACGAGCCGTACGCGTGGTTTACTCGCGTATAGGGCGTACTTATATTTACGCTATAAGGTATACGAGCGCACGCGCACGAATCTTTCTGAAATGCAGCACACATACACACACACACACACACACATTGCCGCACGCACCGGAAACTCGATGAAGCTCTTTCTCTCTCTTGTTACTATCTACCTCTTTCTGTCTATTCACATATTCTTCTTCATCGCTCGTTTTCGCTGCAGGTACGATCTAGAGTACCATAGCTTCTTTTCTTCCTCTCTTGACTCCCCTGCGTTCATTATTGTTCATTTAATTTCGATTATTTTGCAAATTTAATAACTTTTCTTTGCTTTTTGCAACACTTGTACGGTTTACAGTATACCAGATTGACTTATAATCCATCTGATCAAGTAATAAATTACTTTTAGAATTATATACACTCCCTCATTTTCTTTTTTTTTTTAATACTGATATTGTAGCTGGACCGATTGCCTACCGATATACACATGAAAGCTCTCCCTTGTATAACCATCGAACATGAACATATTTTTCTCTTTCTCTTTTCCCCCCCTTTTTTTTACTTCTTTTCTGTTATATATCCCCTTTTCCTTAACGGACAATTCCGAGCCAGTGGTTCTCATAAAATATGTTAGCGACAGATGTTAACCTGAGCTATATGCTTTATACCCCTGAACTTACATTTTATCAGATGTTAAGTGTTATTATTAAAAGAGAGAGAGAGAGAGAGAAAGAGAGAGTCCCATCTTGATTTTGAATATGGACACATAATTCAATTTGCTTAAAAGCACATTAGGCATTCTAGATCTAAAAGATAAGTACCAGCTTAAGAATTTTCAAAATATACTAAAAATTTAATTTAACCGTTATATAAAGCTTAAGAAATATAAAAATATTGTATAATAAAATTACTTTACATCTTTAATATATTCAAAAATTCTCTGCAATGATATCGGATGATTTAACGAATTTTCCACGAATATACAACGAATAAAATAGACTAATCGTAACAAATGTCTTAATTAAAAAACATAAAACTTTAATTAATATATAAAAATTGACAATATCAACCAATTGAGCAAGTGTAGTTTCTCAGCGAAAAATCGAGTCGAAAGTATACAACGGAATCATAATCATCATTTCATAAGAATGACTCATTCCCTCCACGACCGCAGCTGTAAAGAATGATCTTGATCTTGGCGGATTATGCATCTCGCTTGAGGCTATAATAGTATTAAGCCGCGCGCTTGCTTGCTTGCTTGACAAGAAAAGACAGCAGGGAAGGAGACAAAGAAAGTTGAATATGATATCGCTGAGGGCAAAAAACGATGATGCGAGAGATGAAAAAAATAAGGGAAGGACAAATTATGTTTATTGAGGTTGTAGATATTAGCATCTCATTTTTGAAGCTGAGAGTAGGTATTTTTGTTTTTAAAACGTGATCGATAAAATTTAAGAATGAGATTGGATGGTGAAAAGATGTAAGATTGTATTTTAATAAATTAATTTTATGTATTGAAAATTAATTATTGCAATAACAAGACACAAAATATGTAATATATTAATGTATCTGCAATGTAAAATTAATAAGCTATGAAAGGTTACAATAATACTTTGATTAAAAAAAATATACCATTGACAGAAAGAAATTAAAGTTCACGCGAAAAGTATGTTCCAAGGAAGGATGCAATTATAAAAAAAAATCATACATACACACGGCCACTTTCTTTTAAAACGGTACAATACTTTTAAATCGGATATTGAGAACAGACTTGTACACTAGCAGGTAATTATTACCAAAAATTATCGTTTACCATTGTTGTACATATCTAAAAAAAAAAAAAAAACTTGTAATATGTAAAATGTATTTCATCATCCAGTTCAAAAAGTTCACATATTATGCACTGCATATAAATAATAACCCAACCACCAGGAAGACTTCGCTCTTCATAAATATTGGTAAAACCAGATTCTATAAAGTAAGAGCTTGTATAAGGGGGGGCGTGTGCTTTCATCCAAGTCGAAGGCGTGTACACTTTACGTCAACGTATAGTATTATACGCAGGTATATAAAGATGAGTTAACGCGTTTGGGGTCGTGGTTCAAAGATCACATACATACATTTTTTCCTTGTTGATATTACTGTATACGATGTGCAAAGCAATTAAGCACTTTCTTTTTTGTACACCGAGCGGGTCTCTTATTTTTTTTTTTTTTTACAAAGGGTGTTAATTCATGAAGACTGATCTTTTGCCCTTTTTCTTCCACGATCATTTGTACTTGTAAATTATACTGTGCGTTGTTTTAGCAGTGGAGAAAGAATGGTAGGGGTAAACGAAGAAAATTTTACAGTTACTTTAATTTTGATGCTGTTTGCAGTAATTCAAGTTGTTCGATTTGTTGCTTTTTTTATTTATAATATATTAGGTATCGTATAATTTTAAATTATTATTTAAAAAAATTGTTTAAACTGATGTAACAATCTATACACACACTATCGCTTGTGCAATACAAAAACTAAGTCGATTGCATATTGAATAATTAATGTTATGACTTTGCTCGCGTATGACACATTTAAAAATTATTATGCGCGTAAAACTATTTGAATAATAATCGCGAGTATAATACCGTTCATAAAAAAAATAAAAGTAGATTTGCACATCTTAATGGCAACGAGGTAATGTTTTTCATATACTTATACTTGAGTGTATGTGTGTGTGTGTGTATTCATTGATGCATTGAAAGCGCGACTTATGAATGAAGCTACCTATCATCGGTCATTGAAAAGTCGGTGAATGGATTGCGCGCGCGCACTCGCTCGCGCGTTAGGGGATTATATCGTAAATAACTTGACTAGAAAGATGAAAGAGACTTCTTATAACTTATATATGAGCTTGACTGTTGAATAAAATTATGGCGTGACGTTGAAATGTGTGTTCTGAGAAAAGTTTGAATTTTATACTTTTATTACGAAACATATGTTTGCTGTCCTAAGTTTTTATTCGATAAAAATTAACTTGGAAAAATATTAATTTTTTTTAATGTTTTTATGATGATATTATAATTATAAATTTTATAAAATAAAAAATTAGTTTATTTTAATTATTTTTTAATTCATCTGAATTAAGATTATGAATTAATATATCATAATAATAGCAGATACTGACTAGAATCTTAAGAAATAAAAAATGATACCTTTCAATTTTATTTCCCTCTCACGGTCTTTCCTTCACAGTTCAACTCAAAAGAAAAAAAAAAAAAAAAAAAAAAAGAAAGAGAGAGAGGGTTCGTAGCTTTTCCCGTTTGACTTGCACACCTGCTGTTTACACGTCCGCCTCACCAACCACACTTCCCTCTCTTTCTCTCTCTCTCTCTCTACTTATAAGTTTCTCGTCTCCTTTTTTTTTTTTGCAAACCTGGTCGTTCAATCGAGCGTACGTGCGTGTCGTTCACATATCGCGGGATCCGCGAGAGACCAAGCAATAACAATTTTCGGCGTTCGCGCTGACCTAATTTCGTTCTGAAATCGCCGATACTCAGGAATTGAAGTTTTTTTTTTATCTTGAAGACGAACTGAAGATTAACCCTTTTTTTTAGATGGAGGATTGAGTGGGTAGTTTGATGTGGATAATTATTGATATGGAGGTAATGAAAGTTTGACTGTAGTACTGATTTTCTTTTTTCGTACTTTTTGGTTGTGAATTTGAAAAGGTAGGTAGGTAATTTATTAATAAAATTCAATGGGGTTATTGACTATTGTATGATTATATTAATTAATAACGATTTACGCTACGGCACATTTTGGTAGTAGTATAAAATTACATATATTTTGCACAGTAGATAATGACAAATGAACAAATTGAGGAAGTTTCAATGTATTGCAAGCATTGATGATTTTTTGTGATCGTTAATGAAAGACTTTTTATTTTGTCAAATCAAATATTCCAGCAGGTGCTTAAATTTGAAGAAGGGATTCTTCGTATCATACAATTTAAAAATAAATACGGAAACACCTGGCAATAGACTATCCCGTTATAATTTGATAATTATAATATTTATTCAACTTATATATTTTAATAATTAGAAATAGAATATTCATTTCGTTAGATTGGTAATTTGTAACGTTATACCAGTAAATTTCAATTTAAATTAAACTATACCTTCAAGTTAAATAACATTATAAATATATATACTAAACATAATGAAGACACAAACTCTCTCTCTCTGTCATAAAATTATCCTGAAAAAGGCATTATCTTAAATGAGCGATTATCATAAATGCTCTTCTAATAAGTTAAGAATACAGTTACTTCGTGTCCCTTACTAAACTATAAAGGAAAAGGAAAAGAAAAATTGAACGAGATCAATCTAAAGTGCAAAAAGCCGTGACGAGAATCTTAATTCCATGTATAGGCTTGAGCTTCTGATTACAAGATCCCACGTCTCATCGATACTGAACATGTTACAAGCAAACTTATATACGATATGAAATAAACCTTTTTTTCTTCCTTAGATTATGATGACCAGTGAGTAACACAGTAGCACAGCAGTAGCAGCACCTGAATTAAGCAAATGGTATCGCATGATTGAAAAGTCCGGAAGTGGTAGATGTAATATAAAGGGAGGCGAGATTCTTGTTGGTGGATACAAATAACACACATGCGCTCTCTCTCTCTCTCTCGCGATAGTCTGGAAGTAACGTCAATAATCTTAGTGTATAAGCTTATAAGCATGAGCTCGCAAATAAGAACATTTGGCGATGTAGAAAAGAGAGATCGAACGGTAAAGGCTATGGCTAGGTGGTTGGATATATAAGGATAACCTAGTCAACAAAGAACTAGAGGAATTTAGATAATCCGTGTATAGAAATTGATTTATTTAGATGAAAATCAAAGTTTATATTTATTTATAAAAATTGATAACTCCATAGCAAAATAAAAATTCGTACTAATCTTTCTTGTCAACATTTTAATTAGAGATCAACTTTCAACACGAACACGTTGAGAGTTCAATTCAGGAAAATCATCACATAGTAAAAAAAAAATACCAGCAATTAAAGTCTCGTCGACAGACCATTTTTGTCTACAGATCAGAAAATAAGTTTCTCATCGTTGAAAAAGTAACATACGTATATTTACGCTGGTGTCTCGATGTGAAAAACTCGACCTTTCACTTTACGTACTTCGTATGCCGAAAAAAAAGACAAGCCAACAATCCGGAAGCTTTCTTTTAGTTTACCAAATCGAGCGATATACACTCCACGATATATAGTATAGGAGTCCCTTTAAAGAGATGTTTCGTATAAAAAGTTGATTTCGCGCTCGTCATCGGGAGAGAAAGAATGAACGACTCGCGCTTACGTGTCTCGCCTGTCGATCAGCAATTCGCAGAGAAAACTACTTACGGACTCGAATGGTTTTCGCTAACATTTCGAAGTAGTACATTGATGATTATAAACAAAAATTGCACAAAGAATTTATATTTTATTATACCTTATTGGTAATATGATTATAAGGGTACCACATAATTCTTACGTTAGATTAAAATGATTGAATCTATGCACGTGTTTGATATCATTAGCATTAAAATGACGATTTATAAAAAAAAGAGCATTAGATGCGCAATTTTAATTTATGGTACACATCTATCTCTCTAGTAAAGCTTTTTTTAAATATGAATGCATCTGGCAATCAATAATAAACCGTCAAACTGTCAATGCGTATAACTTCGATACTCAATGTATAAAAAAAATTTTACGCCCTCGATAATAGACTCGCAATTTTTCGCATATCGCTTTGATTAAAAATTTATCCGGACGATTGAACTTATTTAAATTGCATGTATAGAATCGGCGTAGTTTATTATAGATTAATAACGATCGATCTATTCATGTGACTAAACGTTTCGTTTTATAGATTGAGAATTGAGCTGTATGGCGTTGATTGATTATATGTAACTGAGCTGTCAATAAAATATTGATTATTGAATTTTAATGGCCAAAGATTACAAAAGAAACTTCATGTTTAGAAGTTTTTAAACTTTTTTATAGAGCAGAATGAGTTACTATTCTTGAAGAATTTATATAATGATGTGTGATGGAGTTTTAATAATACACATTTTCCTAATTTTTTATTATTAAAAATTTTATATTATAAACCAGAAAATTATTATTCAAATGAAAAATATAAATTATTAATCATAGTCCCAGAAATTTGAAAACTATATTACAATGACACCAGTACTCTACATACAGCTACACCCCTTAAAAAAAAATTTACAGAAAAAGGAAGCCACGAATCTTTTCAAAAAGAGTCATACAATTTGCTCCTACCTTTTTACATGAAGAAAGAAAGATAAAATATTGTATGAGCGCGCGTGTACGTAAAGAGCGCACGATGACAACGAACGCGATACTTCCATTAAAACGGTGAATCTTCTTTTTTTTCCACCAAAGAACTTGCAACTCCGTCAGAGACTTACTCTTTTACTCTCTCGTGGCATAAAAGGACATTATTAGGTGTATATATGCTTTTATCATATATACCGTTCATATAAGAATAAGATATGTGAACACTTGAAAGCTTGTCCTATTGTTTTTTTGAGGAATGGTAAAATTTATGAAGTGAGAAAATAAGATAAATGTGTATGTTGTTTCTTGTAAGAATTTAAAATATGCGCCTACCTTATATACTGAGAAAATTTAGTAGTTAGATTAAAAAGTTTAGAGCTACAAGTGTCAAGGCTAATATTTGCGGTGTTGTATTCGAAGAAATAAAATATCGGTCGAATATGTCGATTAAGCAGTATCTATCCAATGTATAACAGAGTGTTGCATTTACACTCTGCCAACCGAATAATCAAAAGTGAACATTTCTAAGCATGCATATTATACTCCGTTATTTCAATTCGACTTACTTAAAGGTATTTTTATTGTATCTCTTCTACTGTAAAAATATGCAAATACACAATTTTTTTTTTTCATGTAAAAGCCACAGTGGTATCAATATCTGATTATACACGCAAACGAAATATGCAAAGAACTTCTTATGCGCTACTTAACGACTGCATATACAAAATTCAAAATTATGATAACGTCAATTTTTCTAAAATAGTTGTTTTGTTTATAGTATTTATAATAAAATTAATTTCAACAATTTTTTTTTTTAAATAAACTTTGACAATAATAAAGATGAGTCATCCATTAGTTTATTTTAGAAACACTTCACGTGATTGAGTATTCCTATTTTTCAAGTATACATTCTCAATAGCTTATATAGAATCGTCTTGCGACTCACAACAAAGTTTACAACATATTTAACATATTATTTATCATGCAAATAGCCTATTTTTCAACTTAAAAAAAAAAAATTAATTATTAGTACATAAGAATAACATCAAAACCAACCAAGTGCAAGAGTCTCTAAAGCATCATTCAATGCATCTCCCACAGTCATATTCTCCGTAAACACTTAACGCAACGTCAGCGTAGCAAATACAATGTCAAGTATATACACACTTCCATGCGCAATAAAAGCGAACTTCATAATACTACAGCAAAATTACAAGTGATCCCTATATCGTAGTCTCGCGCAACCTTTTCTTTACGAGTCAACCGCGTATATATATACTTATAATGCAAACTTGTACTATTCGCATCGCGCAATACACATACAGCTCTAGTCTTCTTCTCTCTTTCTCGCGCGCGAATATACAAATGATTTATATATTTTGAGGTTTGGCTCAGAGCTCAGCGTGTGCGCGACTCTAAAAAGTGCATCATTCGACCGTAAAGTGCGTTTTATTCTATGCCGCTCGCTGGCGACCACCAGATTTTTTTACCCGACTATAACAGTCTTCTCTCGAGTCATGGCAATAAAATTTTATGCGTTTCGCCGCGCATCATGTCGGCGTGTAGAGATCATCTCGAGTGTATTTTTCTCGTCTTGGATAATCGTTTTACGGTGGGTTTTGCATAAAAAGTAGATTAATGCGGAATTAAGTGAATTAGATGTAGACACATGCGTGTGTGTATGTAGAGAAAGATACTTTTTGAATACCGATAACAAGATATTCGTAAATTATATGTAATTCTTTTTAAACATAAATTATTTCAAGAAAAAAATTATGATTAATTAAATTATATAGCTTTTAATTATAAAATCATTATATTTTTTCAAACCGATTATCAGTAAAGCAACAATTACAGATATAGAAGCTACATAATAATTAGCAAATCAACTGTTCGTATAGGAAACGCGTCACGATGCATGAAATCGGCCCCCACGCTCTGATGCTCTTGTAGGTACCTTTTAACAGCTCTTTGAAAATCAAATGAGATATCAATCAAAAGTGGTATATAACTCAATTTTTAATATTAAAAGGTAAATTAAGACATTCAAACTCCTTTAAAATTATAAAAATTTTAATAACAAAATTAATTACATAAAAAAAATTTTAGCACAAGTACAAACACAATTGTCTAGAGTTGCATTTATATTTGCATAGAATCATTGAAAGCAGCACTATTTCCAATACAATATATCGCATAATCGCACACAAACCAATCAAAGGCAAAGTGCACTCACGCATATCGATATGTGACAATAGTCGCTTTTCTGCTTGTTTCCGGAGTAACAAGCCGGAAAAGCTTGCTCGTCTGCCTACTTCCCAAAGCCCAGCAGCATGTAATACGAAACCAACAAGCCGTGTCCGTGTGGGAAAGAGAGAGAGAGAGAGAGAAGGTACCGTGTGATACCATAGTCTACCGGTCAAGCGCCTACTGTGCTACAGCCTGAATTCATCAACAAAAAGCTCTAGAAACTTTGATCACTTGATGGCGTGCGCGTTTTTTGTAACGAGCTTTTGTTACATCCGAATATGATTATTGCAGATTTGAAATATTAGTTAAAATTTAAAGGGATAATATTAAATAAAGTCGCTTTGAGAAAAGTATAAAGAGTACGGATACATTTGGGATTATTTGGGTTATAATGTGAGTTTACAAAAATCGGTGCAGATGGACCCTGGAAATTTGGTATTGGGTTGAAAGAAAAAAAATCGCTCAAATTAAAGCTATGGTGTACACGGAAACGTTAACGAGCGAGTACAGGGTATAAGATGAAGCTTGAAAAAAAAAACTGGGTAATCACACAGGAACTTTCGAAATGTGCTGACCTCTTCATTAGATGTTCAAGAGGGTGGTCGAAAATTTTATACTTGCTTCTTTATGATCAGCCTGATGATGATAGTTTTGTGAAGAAAATAATTTTTTATTTATTTTTTTTTCAGTAGGCATACATAAAAGATAAAAAGATCAAGACATATAAAGAAAAAAAAATATAACATGGTCAACAAAAGATTGAATTCCTTAAGAACGAATCTCATTGTTTTGATTACGATGACGTATTTTTCTCGTTTATGGCGAAAGAAAAAAATGAACTTTTTAATTTTTATTACTCTTAAATAAGACTACATTGGTTCTTTGATTGGCATCGATTTGTTGACTCGAGAGTTTCGTACCGAGCTTTGGTCCAATTAAACGAATCGAGTGTAACTCCGATCTAACTATGCTTAGGTATATACTTTTATTTTTTAATGATTAATACATTGATTAAAATTGTTTAAAAAATTACAACATTTAAATATTTATAATTAATTAAAATACAATGAGAAATTTTTGGAATTAAGTAATTTTCAGGGAAAATATATCAGGCAACAAAATTTAATATAAAAATATTGATTTTATCTATCTAAGCTTTAATTGCACTTCTGCACGCAATGGTATTTAATCGACGTTCCAAGAACATTTAAACAGTTAAGTAGCGTACGAATGAAATTTTTATTCTTTTTGTGTGTAACGGTACGCAGTGATCGAGTGACGTATTTTTACAATTACAAAGAGTAATTGGGAAGCAAATTGCAAAAACACATCTTTAGAGTCACGTACGACAATTATTTAACACTAATATATTTTAGTTAATTGTTAAAAATAAAAATAAAAACTATAATTTAAAAAAATCTCTTAAGGTGCACTCCTAAATCACAATAAATCTTTATTTAAAGTTCAAATGATCTTCATGTAGTTTCTAATCAAAATAATCATTTATTAACAATAAAATAAAATTTAAAACTTGCATAAATACCGTTAATAAATAAAAAAAAAAAAAACATATATTGATACACGACCATGTAATTCACTACATCTCGACGACGAACCTCTTTCTCTCATTCTCTGTCGAAACTAGAGAGAGAAAGACGCCCGCCGAACTGTCCACTTGCTTGACTGACGGCACAATCCTCGATTGGACCCGAGAGATATACTCTCAAAGATCTTACCATCGTTCAATCCGTGAAGTCCACCCGCTTCTTTCGAAAAGACATCGTTGCTTCAAGAGAAGAACGACTGAAAGAAAGAGTCCACAGGAGACGAATGACCGGATGGACAGACGTACGCGTATTCGAAACTTTGATGAATTTCTTTTATTTTTTAATTTATTTTTCCATGACGAATGGTGTAAGGTTTTGCATGTACGATTGTTTACAGTTGAATTTTCAATCATTTTTTGGATAAAAGAAAAATAATGGTTGATTTTTTAAAATTATGGCTTAAACGAAGCAGAGGAAAATTATCGAAATTGACAAAACGAATGAGAATTCAATACAACGAAATAAGCGATGAACTGTATGAGGAAGTTAAAGAAAGGAAGAATCGATAATCTGCCGGTAAAAGTCTTACTGAGATGCAACAAGTACGAATGCTAATGCACTTTAACGGATGCTTCGATCGACCTGCGATGCAAGATCTTGAACCTTTTAGTTAGCAGATGCCGCGCGATATTGAGCTCTGATTAAAAAATCTTTCTTTCAATTCATTATGCTTCTTATGTTATTTTTGAAAAAATAAAAAAAAAATTAGAGTAACATCTACACCATAAACTACATTTTAATTTACAAGTAAAACGCTTGTTCGCAATTCTTTTTTTACCACACTATAACAGAAAAACATTCCACCTTTTTCTTCATTATATTCCTGTACCACATCATAATGTGTGTCCCTGCACACGTTGTGGAATCCAGTATTTTTTCAAGGAGCCATACATATAATACTATATTACTGACCGTGCGATTAATTAAAGAAAAGACGAAGTTTGCAATTAACGTCCAACCCATATACACATACTTCTTCACAGGCCAAATAAACGTACATCGTTCATTTCGCTGCTATATGGACTTTTGTCATTATACTGTATATGGAGAATCCAACGATACGACGGTATACAGCAACAGCAGCACAGTTGGAATTTTAACAAAGCCCTATATTTCTCCTTGAACGAAGGACTTTAAAGCTCATCCTGGATATATATATGAAGGTATACCAACAGCTGGTCGTTTTAACACCGATTTACACGATGTTATGCTACTGTGCTGTGCTCATATAGGTAGGTGGAAAGAAGAGGACAACAGATAACGAGTAACGATGGTTCCTTACATTTTTTTTATACATTAAGCGCGAAAGCTATTCAAGCTTTTATATAGCTATTATAATTTAACCTTTCGACCTCTAAATTATTAAGACTTTATTCAAAATTTTTATCAAAGTTATACTGACGGCACTAAATATTAATAAAATCTAACTATACAGCTTAGAACCATGTAATAGCGATGATTTAAATAAAAGAATAAATTCTTTCGAGTTAATAACCAAAGCGAGTAAGAGGAGTCATTTTGGTATATTACGCAGCTTCACCAGCACATCAAGACCTGATGCTTTTAATGAAGCACGCGCCAGTGTATGTGTATGTATGTGTAAGAGTATAAGATAGAAGCGCCATATAGAAGCAGCCAGCAGCCCAAATGAATTCGTGTGAAAGCGCGTTAAGCGTCTGGCGCGCGCTTATAAGTATCGCCTGGCCGATTCAAGCAACAGCAACAACAGCAGCCAGCAGTGGAGTCTGTTTGAGAGAAAGCCTGAGAACATGAGAGGCGCGCACCCGCGCTGCTTTTAAGAGAAGAAAAAGAAGTAGGAGGAGGAGGAGGTGGAGGACCAGCCGCGTCCACACAGTATATATACAGACAGATGCACTGGTATATAATACACAACATACATATACACTGATGGTGAGTAAAAGAAAAGAGAAAGAAAACCTCTTCGCGTCTCGTCTAACTGGATTACGACATCTTCGAGGGCTTTTTGTTTGTTTCTTTATAAGTTTTTCTCGATGTATATTATGTGGCATACATATCGCGTCGTCACCCGCTGTTTTTTTTTCTTTTTCTTTCGCTGAACACCTGTCCGGTGTACCGATATTGAAGTTGAGATTTTTTGAAGTTGGGAGGGATGGAGGAATAAGGGGATGGGTGTACGTTTTATTAATGTGGTTAATGAGTTACGTGATTGGTAATATTGGGGTTATTATTTTGAGGATTATGTAATGGTGGAAATAAATTTTGGAAAATTAAGGTCTCTATTATAATGTGCGTAGATCTAAGTATGTGAGAGATTAGATGTTTTGAGAGCAAATTTTGAGTTGAATTTTATGATGATGTGTGTAGTATGTAATGTTCCCGCATAATTCTTTGGCATTACGTCACGTTTTCATGTTTGCTTTTTCTTGAGTACAAACTGACAAAGAGACGAGTTTTACGATTACAAGAGAGTTTTAGTGTGAGATGTCCGTTATTGCGCGTGAAGATGCGTCACTTTAAGAAAGTGTGTAAACGGTTGTTTTCAAACGTAATGATTTGTTTATTTTTTTTTTTTTTTTTTAATTTTTTACATATGTTGTTTGTGTAAACAAATAAATGTTAGTTTTTTAAAATAAGAGTTTAAAATTTAATCAAAAGATTTTTATTATAATAATAATTTAAAAAACATTTAATTTTACTAGTGATAATAGAAAAAAAATCAGTCTCTGGATACTGTGTGCAAAATTTAGAACTATTAAAATCACAAAACGTTTAAAATTCTTGCTTAACAAGCTATACGGGTCTTCAAAATTCACCGCTGTAAAAAAAAAGGTAAATGATATGGGCCCTAATATCGCGTTGTGGCAAGAAGGAAAAAGAACGCGTCGAAAATTACATATGCAGATTATTCTAAACTGTCATTAAGTTGGTCTCCAAGTACTGCTTAAACGTCATTTTAATTTTAGCTATTTATTTCGAACGGAGGCTATTTTTGTGGTTTTATATTTCTTATGAGATTTTTGATTGCACTAAAATTCAAATATATGTTTACAATGATGTTATAAATTTTATAACTTTTAATTAGATCTCGCTTTAAAATTAGAAATTAAATTTATGCATGAAGATTCTTGGAATCCTTAGTATTTTATTGCTGTAGTTTTTAAAGGCCTTAAAAAAATAGGTTAACTGTAAAGCTAAAACAGAGTTTATACTTAATCTTGAATTTTATCTCGAATTTTATTTACAATAAATTTATTAACAAAGTTTAATTTTTTAAAGAATTACTCTTCGGTTTTATCGAAAATCAAAACCAGAGCGAATAATAACAATCCGGAAACCGCCTAATGAAAAGCAGCAAGAACCTGACCCTTATACAAAAGAGAGCAAAGCATTGGCGAAGCGAGACACCCCAAAATTATTTTCGCGCCACAAAAGAAAGAATTGGCTGGCATGGCTATGAAGAAAACATACGTTCGTATGATCGTTCGTTCGTTCTTTCGCAGAATCGATTGCTGGAATGTTCGGCATGTATGTAAATTGGTCTGCTTTACCCAGGGAATTTATTTTTATCTGCTATTTCTATTTTCTTATGTTTTTAAAGGATAAGAAATGGTTTAGAACTTTTTTGCTGTCTAGAACCATTTGATTTAAGGTGTTTTAAAATGTTATATTAACGATACAGTTTGATGAAGAGAGTCCTTAAAACGATTGGCTTAATTAAATTTAAATAAAATTTTTTCAAGTTCAAAAATGATTATAGTAAATTTAAAGTCAAAATCTATTTTTACAAATGTTTTGAACTTACCTTCAATGTTTCACATTACATTTACAAAATTAAATATTCAACTTAAATTTACAAAAACAAAGGTGATCTTAAAAATATTTATAATAACATTTTTAAAACAAGTAGTTAACATTTGGCAAAAAAAAAAAAAATCTGCAGCAATCTCAAAACGAAACCAACAATAAACGTATTTTTACAAGCCATATAATCTGTAGCCCTCCCAAAACAATCCGTCGAAACGCGAGCACCCACCAATCATCCTGCTCTCTTCCCAAATCTTGCCTTAAAAAAAAAAAACAGAGAGGAAGGAAAAATCTTGCTTTAGGCAACAGAAACCTTGGGGCCGAAGTGCACACGCAGCCAAGAGCGAAAACAGAACCCCCTTCCAGAAACGAAGGAAATGAGAGAAAAAAAAGGTGAAGTACCAGGAGCAGCTCTCGAATGAGAGCAAGGGAGAAGAAAAGACCAGCGGCATAGTATAGGAACAAGTATTCGTGCGCGCGCAGCAGCAGCTCAGCCCTCAGGGCCCTGTTCGTTCTCATGAAAAGTACCCCTCGAGGGCTCGTGCAAGAGCAGCAGCAGCAAGCGCACATACATATACATAAGCATCAGCTAGCCAGAGCCATCAGCAGCAGCACAACTAAACCCGCGTGCCGTACGCGCGCAAGAGAAAAGAGCGCGCGCGCGTTCCAACGCACAAAGCTGCTGCTGCTGCTCCTGTCTTCCCCTTGCCTCTCTGCCACCGCGGCTTCCTAGAAAGTGGGGTTGGGCACCTGTCCCTCCAACAGCGGTTCTCCCTCCGCTCGCCTGTCTGTAGGTAGCTTATATATACGTATACAGGCATCACGGACTCGTGCAGCGCGCGCTCGTTCACACGCACCACGTGCGTTACGCGCGCCCGCTTGAGCAGCTGTCGGTGTCGCGTTTATATACATACATACACATACATACTCGTAGACGCGCGTGTCCTTCCGGTATGCGTTAAGAGTAAAAGAGAGAGAGAGAGAGAGAGAGAGAGAGAGAGAGAAAGAGAAATGTTTGAGAGCCCCCGCGTATGTATGTGTACGGTGGTCATATTCTTTGACACGACGACGACCCCGGCGATGTATACTTATGTGCTGCAAACATCAAGGGAGGAAGGATGATGGGTTTTTTGATTATAGAAGGGTGGGGTGGAGAAAGGTGAACGTAATGTCGCTCATGGAACGGTTATAGAGTCGCGTTGTAAAAATAAATATAGAAAAAGATTTTTTAAATTTGGTGGATTAATAAGAATTATAATTATTATTATACAATTTCACATAAATTAAGAAGCGTAAATTTTTTTATTAATTTATAATTAGATTAGCCTAATTAAGACAATTTGGGATACATGTAGCAATAAAAATAAAAAATAAAAATATCTGTCTAAAATGCATCAATTTAAATAAAAGATGATAATAATTTCTAAAAAAATTATGCTACACAATTTTTATGGACGTTAACATGAAAAAATTCTTAGAATTAAATCGTTTCCTAGAAATTTAATACCCAATTCGACAATTTTAAATGCTTTTTAATAATAAACGTTATTCCTACAAAAAAAAACTACAAATTAAAAATTAAAAAATTAATTGTACTTACTTTCAATAATAAATGAAAGTAGTATTTCTCAATTTTAAAATACGTAGTGTTCTTTAAAATAAAGTGGAGCTACCTATGATTAATTAATTTGTTGATGAACAAATGTTTTTGTTCCAAATTATTCATGGATGCTAAGAATACATAAAGAAAACTAAATAAAATTATATACATATATATAAAATTAAAAGAAAACATTATATAGCAACAGGACATGCAAAAAGGAGTGCGCCCTCCAGGGCTGGCGTACATTTTCGCCAAGGTTAGTAATGGCGTATAGTAGGGAGAGAGCAGCTGCGCGCGAGCGCAGCGACGTCGACGTACTATACGGAATACCGATGCACTTCCTCTCCTGATGATGTCGTCGGCCAAAACCATTTATTCCCCGCACCCTTCTCGTCAACCGTATACGACAAAAACAAACCCGCACCGTTCGCTTTTATAGATATATATTCCAACTAATCCGTTGCAAAGAATAACTAGGTATGCTAGTATTTGCTGCAACGTATAAAAATTTTACGAAGCTGTAAGAAAGCCTCTGAGAAAATTCGAATTACGAAGGGAAGCAAGGATATATAACCGTATATGCATAAGGGCGCAGGGAACCTGGAGAGAAAGGGATACGAGGAGGATCCTCGTCGTCGTCGCGCGTGCTTTGCCCGCAGCCACAGTAGTGAAACCTGTTGCCATGCTCGCGGCGCTGATGCTTGCACTTTTCTTTTTCGCATCCCTGATCCCTGCTCCTGCTTAACGTAAGGTTTGCCGGTTATGCGTAATCGACCTTCAACTCCGAAAATCTAAATCTATAGCAAGACTAATTTGTTTCTACTGAATTCAAATTCTCAAAAAAATACACGCTTACACCCCGTGTCATTTCCCCGAATTGAAATTCAAAAAAAAAAAAAACAAATAGAAGAACATTTGTTAAACTCACCGTTAACAGTTGGCAAAGACAAAAGGAAAATTCCAAGTGCCAAGAATGTTGTTGTGGCCAGGAAGGCGGCGGCCTTCCCTCTATGCCTTGTCCTCTGCATGACGGCCAGGATGTTACACGTCGTCGTCCTCTTCCTCCACCTCTTCCTCCTTGACCTCGCGCGTGTTCACGGAGAAACACACACAAACACACAGAAAAAAAAACACTCGCGTGCGCGGATAACGCGAGTACACGCACACTCTCTCCTTCTCACGATCTTTTCAACGCCGAGGCGACGACGACGACGTTCGCTTCATCGAACTCGCGATTTTTATAAGGCAACATTTAACGTAAAAAATGATGTTCGAATACGACAACGGTGGCGGAGGAAAAGAGAGAGAGAGAGAGAGAGATTTTAACGTATATAGGTGTACACAACGGATATGTATAGAAGGGCCTCTCCGCAGGCCGGAAGGAAAGAGATCCGGGGGCGGTTGATCGGCCAGGGCCGTGGTCACTCGGGTGCATGCATTTTTTTAGCGCGACTACTACTTATACGAGTATCGCGCACTAACACTATACTATCCTTTTTTCTTTCTCACGATGAAGTTTGATGTTTATCGAAGGTCCTCAGAGGAGGCCAAAACTCAAACAGTTTCACATAACACTGGAGCAAAAACCGGCTAGAGCAAAGATGATATACAACACTATAGAACAACACGCGCACACAGATATACACACACACACTTACGTACGTACACACACGCGAGAGAGAGAGGCTTCTTTCTTATATTATCCACTACACTACACTCTCTCTTTCTTTCACGTGCCGAAATGTTCCTGATGATGTTGCTGATGCTGCTGCTGTTGCTGCAAAGTAGATGACTCCATGGATGATGATATCCTGGAGAATTATATATACTTATAATATGTCCAGAGAGGAAGAACTTGGATTTTATATATTATTAGAAACGCGCGCTCTCTTGCACTGCGCGTAGATATATAATGTATAACATGCAAGGAGCACCACACACAACACAGAGAAAAAAAACGAATCGGCAACAACCAACGGGCACACATATACGCAACGCGCGTCTTCTCTCTCCCGGGGCACGTCTGTTGAGGCTCGCGGCCTATTGTTCGTCACGGCGCTCGGCTACATCAGCGCTACCTAACGGCTCGACCGGGTAATTTCAACTTGCCGCGAGGCTTCAATACAGACAAGATGGGCCTGCTGGTGCTGAATACGATTTTGTATGTGTGTGTGTGTGTGTATTCGAGAGGCCCGTATGATGCCAGTAGACCCGTTTATATTATATGCTGCTGCTGCTGGCGAAAGAAGCCGAGAATGACCGACTCCTGCTACCCCTGGACTATATACTGAACTATACGCTACAGGGGTTTCGGTAGCTATAATATCTATACTGCTTTAAGCGCAGGCTTTTCTTCAACGATTTTTTTTTTCTTTTCTTATTCTACGGCGTAAGGGGCTTGGAGGGTCCTATTTTTCGCTGGAGGATTTTTTTTTTCCTTTGAGATGGGCCGGTGTATATATTGTACGCTTGCTTGCGTGGCGTGGGAAATGTGAGGGCGGATTCGTGATCGAAAGAAGACGATTGTCGTTTTTTTTTTTTCTTTACAATGAAAAGACTTTACTATGTGTGTGACCGGTATAAGCTTTACTTTAGAAGGCTTTTGAATTTATCTATATATATAGGATATTCGCTGGAAAAATCAGAACGATCAAATCGAATATTTTTAAAATATTCCATGTAATATTTTGAAAAGGTTCGAATTCGAATTAAAAATATACAATAATTAAAAATATATTAAAATGTAATAAAACATTTATAAAATTTTTATAGTTACATTAAAATTGTTTAAAATTATGTTACATGCTACTGTATTAAACATTTTGATATTAAATTATATCAATTTACAAGATATATTAAATAATTCCGTTAAAATTCGTTATTTATCAAAACAAAATCATTAAACGGCGAATCACTCTTACTCGACTCCCCGTATTCTTCCTAACGGATTAATTAAATAAAAAAAAAGCAGCCATCAGAAGCAAATGCTACTAAAGGGCAAGAGGGGAAGAAGGTTAAAAGAAGTTTTTCCGCGTCGGTCGGTCGGGTGTATAAAATTAATCGGCCGTCCCAGGCAATTGCGCTTACGCACGCGCGCTATATATCGCCTAACGAATATAAATGCGGAATTATAATTCGAAGTCTATACTATATGCTTAGGTGATTTTTTTACTTACTCGCGCTCTCGCGTGGGATCTTTCGTATAACAGATTTTCTATGCGATATATGATTTTACGTACACGTTAGTATTCGTCGGCAAATCGTCATGACTATTGTGGTCCTGATAGCTTATCATTTTTCAGATGCTGCCATCGTAAATTGTAATTTACAGCCGGAACTGAATTATTAGCAATTTTTTTATTTTTTATAACGGCTTGGGTTGGCATTTATGCAGTAAAGCAATAGAATGCGTCTATTTTTAATGTGCCAGTGGCTAGTGCAAACTTATGAATCGCTCATTAGACACTACGATACTGGAGAATGTTAGCGATATATTTAAAAAATTCTTTTTAACGTCAGGACTTGAGCGATATTAAAATTTTTAAGTAATTAAATGAAACGAATCTCTATTAATGTAGGCATCTAAATCATTTATAAAGCTAAGAAAATTGTTTTTTAATCAATTAAAATTATTATTTGTTTGGCAATAAAATTTTTATTTATGTTATTCAAAAGCAACAAATTTTAGCTAATGAATTTTTTTTATAAGCTTCACGCATTTGAAATTATATTTTTTGTTATAAGCGCGTGTAGTCAAGGTAGCTTATTCGTTTGATCGATACTATTACTGTAGTAAGAAACATCTTTTAGGGGTGATCATGTCGGATCCAACTGTATCTCGCAATGGAAAATTAAATTCGTTAAACAAAAAAATCATAGAGATTAAAAAGAAAATACAACTTTCAGGTAGATCACCTATTTTATATCAATTCTATTATTTATTATAATAAACACAAAATAAATTAAAAAAAAAAAAACATTTAACACCAATTACGTTTAAATACCATTTGCAATCGTGAGAATACAACCAACTCTTAAAAAATCACTTATCCACAAAAGACAACTCAAAACCCTATAAAAAAAAAATTATAATGTAAATCAATTTTTTTTTCTTCAACCTACTCCTCAACTCTTCCTCATACATTTCTCATCAAACTAAAAAAAAAAAAACTTGCATCTCAAATTCACTTCACCTCTCACGCGTAATTTCAAGAATTTAACAGTCGATAATGACCGCATCGACTCCCTTAAAAAGAAATCAACCAAATATTCAAGATGCGTACTTATATATATCGTCATAAGAAAACCGTATATACGATCGTGCGACTTAAAGACTCCAAGAGAAGTACTGCACCTATAAGAAAAGTATATCCGCGTCACCGAATAAGGCCGGTATACTTTGCCAGCTGTTGTAAGTATATATATATATATATATATATATATATATATATATATATATATATATATATATATATCCACATCGTCAAAAAACTTGAACGTCGATCAGCTGGGATCGCGGGACGTAAGTCGATGTTATACATATAGAAAAGGGTTTTATCGCAACAACGTTATAAACGGGAGTGTGTATATAAGAAAGCGAGAGAGTCTTTTTTTAATTGCCCTCGTTTGAAATTAAGCCGGTGTTGTAGTTGGGGAAGGACCACCAAGCAAGCGCGCGTGTGTGTGTGTGTGTGAGGGTCGCAAGTGTAATATGCTCACGTGTGTGTGTATTTTTATATATAAAGAGGTAACGGGTGTTCGAGTTTATATGGTGCGCAAGGGGTAATCGGAGACTTTCCAGCTTCTGCTGAAATTTTTTTGTTAACGGGATCGAATATATATGCGATGTTGCAGATAACACTTATGATTATTACATTATAAAGCGAGTTGTGACTTTAATGTTGTAATTAGTTGAGATTATATGGATTATTTTTATTTTAGGTGATTTTGAAGAGTCGTAAGATTTTGAATTATATCGATTTGAAAATCAAGATAATGATCGGTATTGATAAGTTGTTTTATTTTTTTGGGGATTTTGATAAATTGAATTTTAAAAATATGAGGGAAACTAAAATTGGAAATTAATTAAATGATAAGATTTGTCAAGTTTATTATTATATGGAAGATTGACATTTTTATTTTACAATTTTTATATAGGTACTGCCTAAAATTTTTAAAAATAAATTATATTTTTAATCAAAATATAATTACTGTTTTTATAAAGAAAATTAATGAAAAATTAAACTTTTATGAAAATAAATTAATTTTTTATTAATTTCATTTCATTTTTAATAAAATTTTAAAAATCCAAAAATGAAACTTTTTATTTTTTCTTTTTTACTTTAAAACGTTAACACACATGCGAACAAAATTTTTTCGTTAACATATTGCGCACACATTGTGTTACAGAGGGCCAACGTAAGGCAAATTTCGAGGAATGTGACGCTAAAAAGAAAGAGAACGCCGAGCACATCAGCCGATTAAAGAAGGAAGTCAAGGAGCTGCAGCTGGAATTTGCTAAAGCCAATGATGTACTTCTAATTTTTATCGTAAAACTTGATCTAAAATGTTTAAAAGCTCAAAATTATTAATATTAACGCGTTGTTTACGAAAAATTATTATAACTTTTCATGATTTACTTTAAATACTCTTTTATAGCTTACCAAACATAATCTTATCGTCAGAGATTGCTTTTTTACAGTTTTATTGAACGTAAAATCAAATGATCTTCATTAAAATGAAAAAAAAATCGTTAATTGTATAATTAAAGGTATATCCCTATACTGATGTGCATAAACAGTTTGCAGCATTAATTACGCATATACAAAGTATCGTTTCAGAGTCTGTAGGTATAGCTGTAAACTTTGTAAACGTCTGTAAAAAACCGAATTATATACTTAAACTTTTTTTTCTCTTTATTCGAGTCCTTAAATATCATTTTAAAAAAATAATTAAATTCATAAATTTAAAAAACATATTAAAAGACAAACTCTTTCAACTAAATAAAATCTAATTTTCTTAAAAAAAACAGAGCGCAGAAGTAACAGCCGCAGCAGTAGAACAAGTAGGTCCACGTCTTAGCCGCGAAGATTTGGCAACCGCACGTAAGCGCAGCCTCCAGGAAGCCGTAGCCGCACTTGACGAGGACAACATTCGCTTACGAAAGAAACTCGACCTGGTCAAGTATCAAAGTAACAAGGCACGTATTCATTTCTTTCTTTCTCTTCCATCAGACTTTAACGCGAGGATTTTTTCGCGCTATTGATGCTGTTTTAATTGCTTTCCGTTCTCGAACGATATATGTATGTATCCAATAAGAATGCGGTAACTTTGCTCGTTTGCTTTAATGACGCTCAAAATTAATTTTTTTTTTTTACTTTTGGCAACGAGCGTTGACTCGTTTTTAATATACACTTTTGAAAAAGACACGATATCGAGGTCTCTGTGTCGCACGTCTGATAGCTCGTTAAGGCAAAACAACTAAAAAAAAAAAAGGAAGAGGAAAAGGGATAGAAATTTTAATAACGACGACAAATGATGAATTATCTGTTTTTACAGCAAGAAAAACAGCTGAGCTTATTACTGCGACAATATGAGGAGTTGATGAGCGGAAAGAGTAAAAGAACCACTGGATCGATCAAACCTAAGCCAGGTTCTTTAAAAAAGGTAAAATAAACAATTATTTCTCACACGCATTTATATATAAATTCTTACATCATCAAATTTTATTTAAAAATTTATTTCCATTTCATGGATCAGCAAGTTGTGAGACTAGAAAATCAGTTGCATCGGGTTAGCGTCATGCAAATGGAAGCAGATACGGTCCGCAAGAAGTATCGTTCGGTTAGAGCGAGTCTCAAAGCTGATGCTTCCATGTATGCTTCTTATCTTGACCGTCTCGAGGAAGGTATTCGAGAACAGGATGGTGAGATCAATCGATTACAGGTAATTTTGCCTTGAAAAAAATTTATTGTTTTGTAACTTCTTTATTTTGATTGCAATTTATCAATTTTTTTAGGAAGTAAGACAAGAGGCTATTGGATTACGAGACGCAACAAAAGAGACACTTACACGTCAAGAAACAGAAGCTCTACAAACGACAAAGGAGCGCGAAAACACAATACAGGAGTATAGGTAAGAAAAGAAAATCGATAAAATTTTTTATCAGTTGTTTAAATAAACAATTAAATTCTTTTGTATATTAATTCAAACTTATAATTTGTACATGTCAAATAATTTTTGTATAAAATATATATTTTCAACAGTATTATTATTCTCCAATTATAATTTTTTTTTTTAATTTACCAAATCGGTTCTTCACAGACGACGAGTAGAGGAACGCAGACAAGACCTAGAGAGACTCGAGCGTGCGATGTTTGCAGCATCACGATCATTACCAGGTGCTGCTACTGCTCCTCGGGATGAAACAGTAGGTCGAAATTCACCTCGTTCAGAATCTGGATCCCGAGCATCTGAAACTGCAGCTCAATCTGAACTCGAACGACTCGAAGCTGCGTTTGTACAATTACGTTCGGCAACTGGTGTTTCGCGTACCGAAGATGTGCTGGGACGTTTTTTGGCGCAACGAGCTACTCGGGATAAACTCAAGAGGATGCGTGTTACCACTGAGGATGAAAAAGTGAGACTAGAGAAGACTAGACAGCAGCTTGCTGCTGAGATTGAAATGCAAAAATTTGCGGAGACTAAGGATGCGGATCAGTGAGTGAATTATGTTGGAATTTTCAAATAATTGAATTTGGAGGGGTATTTGGTAGTGGCTATAGGGTTCATGTAATTTTTTATTTTTTTAGGGCTGCAGAGAAATTGGAGAAAATTAATAAGCAGATCGAAGAGCAGAAGATGAGGAAAGAGAAAGCTGATGCCGAGTTGGATAAGGTTCAGGAGTCGTTAAGAAATATTGGAAAGATGCTTTATGGATTTTATCAAAAGTTTCAGGTGGGTTGTGGCGTTATTTGATATGATTAAAAAAAAAATTATTATTATTATTATTGTGATGCAATCAATATTTAAAAAATAATTTTTAATTTTTATTTAATTTGTATTAATCAGGAAGATAACGAGATAAGTATAACAGAGGAAAGTACCGAGATCATAAGTCCAATGGAAATGTTGTGCAAGCTAAATGATAAAATAAACGAGTTTATAGAAAAACTTGGTGGACCAGAAAAATACGATGAATTATTAGATCAAATAATGAGCGATAAGGTAATTTTGTTTTAATTTTATAAAAATTAAAAACAATAATTATGATTGACAATATACCTAACTTGTGTAAACTATGCAGATGGAGGTAATGTCACTTGAGACTACGTCGGAGCAAACGAAGCAGCAGGTAAGAAACGAAGATCAGCCTCTTTTCCCTTTGTTCCCGACCTCCGCAACGCCAGCCGTGACAGCCCAACCCTCTGAGGATGAGGAGGATATTCCAAGTCGGAGTTTTATGAAACGACAGGCGCAGCTGCTTGTCGATACGAAAAGCCGCAGGAAAGGATTTGCTTTTAAGAGATAAGATGATGATCTTAAGAAATGTAAAGCTGGATTGACAAGTGTTTTTGAGAATAATTATTTATGGGTATTTGAACGATTTGTTTAAATATTTTTTTTATATTTAATGTTTATTTTTTTGGCTTAAAATTATTTTTTATGTAGTAATGTATAAAAATGTAGGTGATTGTTGTTAATGAGAATTATTTTTTACGAGTAATAACTTAATAATAGTAATCATTAAATTAATGTAAAATAATTATGTAATGAACTTTTTATAAACTGAAACTTAATAAATATTTCGTAAAAAAATTATTATTTTTAATCTATTTAACGGTTTTTATTTGAGTTGTCAATGCTTTTACATGTTTGGAAAAATCACCCTTAAATTCGTAACTTATGCTGCTCTCTTATGTGAAAATTCGAAAACTACTTGACTTGGTAAAGTTGTCACTTTCTAGTTAATCAAATGTAAGTATAGAATTATAGATCTTCTATAAATGTATAATCACATAAGTGAAAATAATTATTTATATTTTCATTTGTATTGTAATTAATATGAAATGCAAAATTTTGTATTTATTCATGCTATTTTTTGTAAAAAAAAAATATATAAAAATTAATAAATTTATTAAAAATTGTTATTGTATTTAATTTATTTTTAACCATTTTGTGCTTTAAAATATTTTTGATAAATATTTGCCTAAAAATATTCCAGAAAAATTTTTTCAATTTGGCTCGGTAATCGATAAGTAAGTGATCTACCATGTTAGAAAAAATTTCTTAACATAAGTGTTTTACTCAAGATCGCAGCACCAGTTACAAAATTGTAGCTGTTTATTTCTTTAGATAATTACATAATTTTAAAATATGCAATTTATTTTTTTTTTTTTTATATTTACTTAGTTTATATTTATTAATTTTGATTGATAAATTTTTTTAACTTAAAAATTTTAAAATTAAATATTTAATAAACAAAATAATTATTTTATAATAAATATAAGAATAAAAAAAGCAAAATATTACAAATAATTAGAAGCCCAAAATGAATTAATTTAATAAAAATTCTTAAGTTTAAAAAAAATACATCAATAATATCAACGTTCTTAAAAATTGTTGCAGTAAGTTGATTCATCAGAGCTAAAATTCTATACCTATATACGTCATTAAAGTACGTCGATATCAGTTTTGCTCTTGAAACAAAAAATAAAGAATACACATACTTATCTCACATAAACACGCGCGCGCAATATTTATCTTATCGCAAATCTGTCCTCGCAGCAGAGCAGCAGCGACATATAATAGCTTATCTTTCAATGCAAAGCATCAACGCTATATTCAAAAGCTCGCGCGCTTACAACCCTCGATCCCTCTCCCCCTTTATAAGCCATGAATAACGACCTTCTGGTAAATTCCACGGACGTAAGCGCCAAGATAGGCAATCGCTGATTGGTCGAGAACGAGGACGTCGTACTCTACCAACCAATCAAAAAAGCCCTCACACGGGAAGTGCAGTGAATCTCCACTCTCCACGCAGCCACACTGAACGTCGAAGAAGCAAGAAGAAGCGCGAACATAGACTGCTGTTTTGACTAGCGTTGTAGCGCGGTAAATGGGAGAAGAAGAAGGAGGAATACTGGCGCTACGCTGCCTGCCTGCAGCAGCAGCAGCAAGCATCATCAGCAGCACCATCACACAAACCAGCAGCAGCAGGACCTTATCGAGCGGAATTTTTCAACAAGTATATTAACTCGAGGCGAAGTTCATCATCAGCAGCAGCAACAACATCGGTGTCGCGAGGGATTCCGGTAAATCCTTACTCTCGTACGACACGTTTTTAACAAGAGACATACGCGCCGAGAGCCTAGTTGTCTGGGGCCCGTGTATCGTGAGGACCGCGCGCGCGCGCGCTTGGCGCCCCCGGGGCGCGGCTTCATCTTCTAGTTGCGGGTAGCCATCTTGGGTGCTCGGGCCACCGTCGTTGCTCTTCAGACTCACAACAGCTGGATCGTGATTTTTTTTAACGTGCGAGGTGATTTGTTTATTCATAATTACGTTATTTTTTGTGAACGATGGACTTGCAAGTTTTATGTGATTAATAAGTGCGCGTGATTAAAGTTTACGCGACGGTTAATCGTTGAAGGCTTAAATATATATATTGAAAAAGCCTGATCTCGTTTTTTTGCGTTATACAAAGTTGTAAAAAAAGTTTTGGCTTTCAAAAAAGTATTATTCGTGAAGGTGCTGCTGCTGATGTTATAAGAAGCATTAAATTTTTTTCTTGCTGATGCTGCTGTTTGTGTGTGTGTAACAGGAGAGGAATAATCCTGGAGAAAAAGAAAAGAAAAATGAAAAAGAGAGGTTAACAGCTTCCTCAAGAGAAAAAGAGTTGATGCAATATTGTGCAAAATAAAGAAAAAGAATAAATCAGTTTATGCCCATCGAGAGAAAGAAACCGATGAGAGATTGAAAGTAAAAAGTAATTAAACAATCTACAATTATCATGCAACATGATTTTATTTTTCAGCTCGTATTACATTACGAGTTAAAAAAAAAAATATGTTAAATGTTCATGCTACGTTTTTAAAATTTATGCTTTTGAAAAAGTTTTTTTTTTTATGATCTTTTTCAATCATCATATTCATTTTCCGGCGGAAGTTTTCCCTCTCTCTCTCTTTAGGTTAAAAAGAAGTTTCTAGAAAATTCTTTTGTATTAAGCATATAAGTATATACGAGAGATGGCCTACGTGACGAAACTTGCGTTTTGTCAATCTACTCAAGTAGTCCTTTGGCTGTTATAAAAATGGCCGCCAGCCCCGTGTACAGCGTCAGTTTTTCTCGCGTCGTCCTCGGCTTATAATCACGTCCGCACGTGTGTTCTTGTTGCGAGAGAGATCCGCGCTTTCTCTGTGTCCCTCGCCTTGTCTATATCTCCGCAAATATATTAAAAGTGCGTGGGACTAGCAACCATCGGTAATAATCTATCAGAATCATCAATTTTCTTCTTTTTTTTTTACATAAGATAAATACCAAAAAAAGCGAGGTTATCTCATTCACGACTCTCGCTCTCTTCAATAGCCTGTAAGCGTCGCCATTCACTTAGCATAGCTTAGAAAATTTATTTCGCGCTCAGAGTCGTTCCTCGTCGTCTCCTCTTGAAAACCACGTCCTTGTCGTGAGTCTAGGGGTCTCGCAGAAAATACACACAGAAATCTATATAGATATACGATCAAAAGGGTATAGTGGGAGGTCGGTGGGTGAGAATCAAATCAAACACAATCGCGATAATTAGAGTGGGTTAGAGGTTTGTAGCTAATGCTGCTGCTGCAGCCGGAGACGATGACGGTATAGTCAGCATACAGATAATGGATAGGAAAGTAAAAAAAGAAGAGAGCAGCGTATAGTTGCGCCATATTGAAGGCGTGCGCGCCTCCCCCGCAGTTCTCTCTTTCTCTCTCTCTAATATACTAACACACACCCGCAATATATAGTAGCGCATGCGTCTCCCACATTTTACAATCGCCGATGTGTGTTGTGTGTATACATACGCTGCTACTGCGGTCCATATACTGTGGTCGTCGTCATCGTCGTCGGCATAGGTGTGCAGGGGTACCCGGCGTCGGCGGCGATATAATACAGTAGTCTAATGTATATAGGTACATATCCTGTGAGTTTGTGTTTGTGTGTGCATGTGCGTTCGATGGCATGGGCTTATGCGTCGGTGGCGGCACCGGAGGCGCGTCAGTTGCTCGTGAACAGCTCCGCTCGGTCGACGGAATTTCTCGTTTTTTTTTAACTCTCCGAGCGGAGCTAACGTTGTTATAACACAAAAATTGAATCATTTTTCTTGTCTGGACGCGTGTGTACATGAATGTACGTGATGCGTTGAAAATTACTTTTTCACCTGTAATAATATATTAAATCGTGTACATAACGCGTCGGCGTGTTGGTTCACGTTGTCCTCGTCATGCTTTACCTGTCGGTATTTACTTGAAATCTGGAAAAAAGATCATCTTCAAGACAATCATTATTTTTTGGGAAATATCAATTCACCGCTTGCTTATAACATCCAGAGATCATCTCCAGTCACAAAATAAAAAGATGTAGGTGTGTGTGTGTGTGTGTGTGTGTGTTTATGTGGGAGTGTTAAAGTTATTCTTAAAAAGACCAAAAATTTGGGTCCCTCTAGCTTTCTCTCACAACCTGGGCGAAAGTAAAGTTTTTTTTTTCACACACACTGATTCTCTTTTCTCTTAACTTATATCTTTCTTCGACGAAAGCTTTCTCTCTCATACAGAAACACCTGGTCACTCTTCATTTTGACGTGTGTGCACGTGTTTGTGTGTATACACTTATACATATACTCATCGTCGTGTACACGAGTTAAAGAAAGAGAGAAAGAATATTAGTGTGTTAGTGTGTGTGTAAAAAGGCACGTACAACACAGAAAGAAGAGCGACGTGGCCCACTGTCGCGACGTGTCGTCGTTGTCGTCGGTAGCAGGTTGAAAAGCGCAGGGAAAGTCAAGTGATATTCCAGTTCTCGATCACGTTCGGCTCGGATGATTTTCAGTCAAGAAAAGCCATAAGTAATAAATAAGACGGGGGTCGATAAGGTTTGTTTTTACACTCCCCTAATGTGTGTATGTCGTCTGCAGGATCTCAAACTATCAATTATATACTTACTCCCGCGTTCTAAAGACAACAATACTGGATAAATTTGGGGGGGGTTACCCTTCATAATTACACATAATGATAATTTAATGAGAAAGAGACGAGACGCGAAAAATAATGCAGCACACTATTAGGACAATCTATAATAGACATTGCAGACACACATTTTACTCTCCATTCCAACCTTCCCTTTCTCCTTTACTTGCATCAAGGATGATGAGACCAAGGCGCGCGCGCGCTCGGAGCGTGTTCGCTAGACGTAGACTACCCCCTCCAAATCTAATCCAAAACGTAATAAGAGTGTGGTTTTCTTGTAAACAGAGAGAAAGAGAGAATAGAATGAGAAAAGCTGTCTCGACGACATACACAAACAAAACATAACAATCCTCCTGTAGCGTGTGTACACCTATACACATATACTTTTAACGGAAGGTAAACAAACGTCCCTGACTATATCTATTTTATATCTTTCTTGCTTCTTCCTTTAAATATCGTTATCATTATAGCAGACAAATAATCGCGTGTATTACTTATATATTTATGGAATTTCGTCTATTTAGCTATCTCTCTTTTTACACACTCATCTTTCGTTATCTTTCGTCCTCGGACTCGCGCTTTATACAATCTCGCGGAAAGTGGGTAGTAAGCTAGTAAGAGATAAAAGGTACACGCGACTGCGTGTGTGTGTGTGTGTGTTTGTATGTTATACATATATATGTTCAAGTCACAAGCTGAGAGATTTTTTTAGGCGGCCAAAGTCCCGTTGAAGAGAAAGAGAGAAGTCAGTTAAGTTGGACAGTTTTGCTTCTCCCCCTTCTTTATCTCCCTCCGTTATGGCTAGGTAAGTCCCTCTGAAGTACTTACGATATAACCAGGCCAAAGTAAGAGAGAAAGAAAGAAAGAAAGGATGAGAGAAAGTATACTGGAGAGACTGCGGGAATAAAAGAGTGCGCAGGCTGGCTGCAGAGAGAAAGAGAGTGGCTGAAAGTTGGAGCAGTAAAAGCCGGGTAAGGAGGTTATGGCTGCTCCGGTTTTTGAGGTTATATACATATATGTATACTTTTTGCTGTGAACTGCAGTGAGAGAGCAGCCCGCCGTTGTCGTCACACGCTTACTCTCAGCTGTGTGTATACGACGTCGGTGGGACCTGCTATCTCGCATTCTTTCTCTTTTATCCACGGCTTCGTAAGCGAAAAATTCGGCCGGTCTTCTTTTGCACGCGGGTTCTTTAGAGAGAACGGGAATTCTCCGTGTAGTTATAGCCGTCTTCTCCTATCATTCTCGCGTACTCCTTTTTTTGTAGCTCTTTTTCACCTTGAGAAGGGAAAGGAATAGACCACAAAGAGTAAAGGGTTAATATGCGGGACACGAACAAAAGAGAACAATAATCCCTGTGGGAGAGTTTCTGCGGGCGTGCGCTTATAAGTGGGTGTGCACGTATATTATGTGTGTGTTTGTGTGTGAGTGAAGGCGCGCGCGCGTGCGTGGGTGGCCAATGGGGAGGGGGTGCGGAAAGTGTAATAAGCGCGCATGCAGTGAAAAGAAAGAGGGTGTGAGAGAACGAGAGAGCCGCGGCTGGAAATGACGGTCAGTTGACCCAAGTGCAAGGATGACTGTTGTCTGGGACACGTACTCGTTTATATATATGTGTACATACTTCATATCTTTCTTTCTCTTTTGCTCCGCGTATATATACTCCGATTTATGCGTCATAACATTGCTCTCGTCTCGCAGATGTTTAGTTCATAAACTATAGTCGGTGAATACGTCGTCTGTATATATAACTCAATTTAAGCTTTTCTCCATCCATCCAACCATCCATTCCCCCACCATCCTATTTCCCTGTTTCTTTTTTATTTCTCTCTTTGGTGTACTCTCATGTCAGTTGTCGAGGGCTAAATTTACTCGCGCAATGCTTTAGTTCTCCTTCTCTCCTCTCCATCTCCATTCCCGAGATATTTTCATGTTTACGATATTTGAAATTTGACGTTCTTTGACTGTGATAATTTTGTAACTCTGACAAAGATTTTTTTGTTCTTTCTTCTCGACCAAGAAGCCTTTTTTTTCAAGATTATTGATTCAAGAGAAATTGAATAAGTTAGTTTTTTACGACTTGAGAGTTATAGATTGGAATTGTAACTATTTTTTTATTTAGAGTTCAATAAATAAATTTTAATTTACAACAGTCTTTGAAATTTGTTTATTTTGTTATTATTTTATGTAATAGTATAGTTAAAAAAGTTATTAAATTATTGATTGTAGTTTTATTAAAAATTCATTTAATAAAGTTATGAATAAATAATATTTTAACTTACAAAATTATAATTTTATTTAATTCAGTTGATTTTCCTGAAAAATCTGGAATTCATTTGGGTAATCATTTTTTTATATTTATATTTTTTGCATGTTTTCATTCGTCATTGGTTATTTTTTTCTTAATTATATATTTTCCTGTAAGTTGCAGATATTTATAATTATTTTCCAAGAAGTTAATTGTATTTTCTTATTATAATTTCTTCAGTTTTATTGTAATTATATGTTTGTAATCTAAAATATTTCAATAAAATTTTGAAAACAAATCTACTTAAAACTGCATAAATTTACTGTTTCATTTAAATCTCTGAAAATTACATTTTATTCTAAATACATCATTACAACAAAAAAAGTATTATATTCTCCAATTTTTCTTCATAATTTCTACGATACAAATTATTCTTCAAGTTCAATTTATTTTTAAACATTATGCATTATTTAATGATTCCAATATTTTTCATTTAATATTTCGTTCCTCGACTCCAATTTTATCCCGATCGAAGCAACGATAAATCCATCAGCAAAAATTTCGGGCTCGACCTCGAACATAATTAAAAATAAAACAGTTCAAAAAAAAAAAAAAAAAACGGAATAAGAAACAACAAAACAAGAAAACCCAACGACCTCTAGAATACCACAAATCTCCCGCGACCACAAAACAAAAAAATCCCGACTGACCTATATTCATTCTCCCGCAGTCATTCATCGAGTCCTTGCTGACAGTCATCTACTCCACGACAACGCACGCTGCTGTGTATTATGCGCGCGCGCTCCGAAACTCAGTTCTCAATATACACATGTGTATATATCTATATCCTCCAAATCGAACCTAACGTTCCGTTCTCACATACACAAACACACAGACAGAGGCGTGGCTGCGTTGAATTTTATCCACAGAGTGATGGCATAGCGGTGTGAAGGGGCGAGGGGGATAGCGGCGTTTCAAGGGGGGAAACGGCGGAACGTGGGCCAGTCAGTCGTCGGTAGCGCGAGGAATGCGCAGCCATCGTCGCGGCGGTCCGGCCCGTTGACTCGCAACCGAGTATCCTTGCGTCTCCGGGGCCAGCCGGTTTCGTCAAGGCTGGACCAAAACCTTCTGGACGAATACTGATTAAGCCAGAAGTCGTGCAGAAGCATCTAGCGGTACGTAGGAAAGGTGGGTGCGCGCCGCGGTAGCTCTTGCTGCTGGTTTCTCCCTTGGCGCGCGTCGCTTCCGTCGTTCCTCATTTCCAGCGGTACAAATGCTCCGGTTCCTCGACGTTCCTCGCGGCGTTGCCACGTGTGTTTACCGCTCTGTTTTTCTCTCTCTCTTTCTCTTTATAGTTTGAGTTTTGGAGCTGTTCTTCCTCGTCAACAGAGGACGTGCTTGCTCCGGACGATAGCGGGCTTTTTCCTCGAGCCTTTCCGAATTTTCCCTTTCGACTGACGTGCTCTGCATGCCTTCCGACAACGCTATATTATGCTGACGTTTTTGTCAACTACGTCAGCGTCTGGGTACACGCTTTATCTCCTTGAGGTATTTAGCGTCCCGAAAAGCTTGGTATACACGCATAAGTGACAGGAATACCCGATGTAGAATGCAGAATTAAGCGTTGCTAAACTGGAGTTTTCGTCTGTTTTTCTTTTTGGTTATAGCTTGGATAGTTGTGTTGTGTGGACAGTGTTGACGTTTTTTATGGAGCTGTGATATTGTTATTGGTGGCTGTATGAAGTGTTAACGCGTTTATATACCTGGTTACTTCTTTGGACGATTCCATATTAATCAGCTGGGCTGTATTTTTTTATATTTAGCAGAATACTGTAAGACTTCCATCTAACTATGCATCAGGAGTCCTATGGGTTGTTGTATGTATTTCAGTTGTTCATACAATTTCATTTACTTACTAGATAAACCTAATCATTTAAGTATTTTAAAAAAAATAATTTTTAAATATTAATCATCTTTTTATTGTAAACATAAATTTCTTCAATAATAGCTACATCTTCAATTGCTCTAGTAAAAATTTTTTTTTTAATTTTAATTTAACCTTAAAAAATTCTTAAAACATTGACTTGTACATTGAATGCATTAACTTTATAGTTACTGAAAGTTTAAGCGGATGTTTATAAAAGTCTCAAATGTCTAGTATTGAAATTTAGACCTAAAATATTATATTAAAATCATTTCATTAAAATACTTGTAATCTTAACGTTATTGATATCATTTAAACTTCACTACATATAATAACAAAAATTAATAAAAGTTAACCTATTAATTCTTGAATCAAAATTTATATAACTTTAAAAATATAAGGATTACCCTATATTGCCCACAGTAGCTAGAATATTAAGAATATGGAAATTTTATATTAAAACTATTTAAAATTAAATTATTAATTATAATCATTTAATCTTTGTACACAGTTATAAAGATTAAAAATTTTGAATCGCTTACAATTAATTTAGTTTGTAATGTATCAATTATCAATTATATGATCATACGTTATAATCTTTTGCCAGAAAAAGTAATATTTAAAACATACGTCAAATTTATACAGTATTTTATCTCTAAAAATTTTTTAAAAATCAACTAAATTTTTTATATAAAAACATAAATATGCAAAATCTAAAGATAAACAATTTAAAAAAATGCGAAATTCAAGTCTTTTTATTAAATCAAATTTCTTTATAAAAAAAAAAGTATCAGTTACCTAGATAATTCAAAGTAGGTCAGTAACCCAATTACTGTACACCAAAAAATTGTCTTCTAATTCCTGAGCAATATGAATTCAGTGTCGGCATAAGTGCCATTATTAAAGTGGTAGGCTATAGAAGGGGAGCTACAACATAGTGACCGCGAACGAAAAGCCCCATCATAATGTGAAATTCGGTCCAATTAAGGTTGGCGTCACGAAAATTATACGGTGACCAGTGGGCAAGAGAGCATGAGAAAGATAGGGAACAGAGTAGAATGAGGGAGAGAGAGAGAGAGAGAGTGAGAGAGTATACAGAGGTAGAGTTGGGTAAGGTTCATCTTGGTTTTCTGGTCTGGTACCGGCTCAAATTTTAGGCCCCTTCGGCTATAATCCACCTGAGCAGCAGCAGTAGTAGTAGTAGTAACAGTAGTAGTAGCAGCAGCAGTGGTAGTCCAGGGGTCGTAGACCCCTGCCAAGGCAACCACTGCCTAAAAACACCTCCCCCACCTCTGGTGAGATATATACGCTGTAAAGAGACGCGCGCGCGTTATATAGCAGCCGAAAATCAAACGCGAGCCACGCTGGAAAAAGAGAAAGAAAGGGAAAGAATAAGAGAGAGAAAAAGCTTCGAATGAACCGAGCGTTCCCGCGCTCCTTACGAGAAAGAAACATAAAAAGAAAGAAAAGAAAAATAGTATTGGAGTCTCAAAACTGTGCACGCCGGGGAGGATATCGTTGCGCTGAAAAGCCTAAATATATATAGATAGAGGAAGAATATATAGTGTATACAGTATATGTGTGAGAGACTACTGCTCCTCCCCCGCTCATTTCGGAGCAGCTCCATATTATGTGTGTATATATACAAGCAAAACTCGAGCATGTGGCAACACTGCCTGCCGTGTTATATGTATATATACACATATATGTATACCCATATGTATATATATATATATATATATATACCAAAAATATATATATAGATATAGGTATATATAACATGTACAGAAGGTAGCCTTCTGTTCCTACGCGCGGTGCGTACGGCGCGTGCGGCTTCGAACGAGACAGAGATATGGTGGGGGCGGTTAGTAGGCGGGGGAGAAGGTGGAGGAGGTAAAGAACCCAGGGCCACCGCAGCAGAGAGATAGTGGTGTTGGTGCGGTGGTGGTGGCAGTATAGCAATATTGTGTGAGTGTATATATGTACACGCATCCCGCATTGAAGATGAGGAGTATAGAATAGCTCCCGCGCGTTTCGATCCTTTTCCCCTCCATAAATACACACACACACACTCACACACCGAGGTACATATATCGGGATTTGCTCTCTTTTTATTTCTCTGCGTCTATAACATTATTTTCTCTTCCTATATACTCACACACTGATTTGGTATGCTACTGCTCCAAATATTATACCTATACCTATACATATTTCGTATCGATGCGTGCAAGCACAGCTATACATACGGTCGGTGCGTACCCATAATATAAATGTATACATATATATGAGTATATAGAGTAGAAAAGGGGAGGAAGAGGAAGTGTACGGCAGACAGACGCTACCCCGCTTTTATCTATACGTTTATATAGACTGCAGCAGGTATTATACATTATAGGACATTCAAGAGACGCATATATCCAAGCGCCAGGTGGCTTATATGTACTACATATATGTATATGTATATTCTGCTTGCACCCGTGAGTGCAATGCATGTATAATATCGGAGTCTTATCTTCTTTCTCTCTCAATCCTGCTCCGGTACGGAAAACCGGAGTACATGTATATAAAGCCGCGAAGAGCCGTGTCGGAGAGACGGGACGACCGACCGACAGCAGCGGGAAGTGAGATGAGGGAACTTTGTATAGGTAGGTATAGAGAGTGTGGCTGCAGCTGCTGGCGGGAAGTCTATATAGGTAAAACTCGGTTGCCTATATATATGTGTGTATGTATGTATATAGAAGGAGAGAAAGAGGTAGCGCACACGTCTGATCTCTTATCCGCGGCACCGCGAGCATATCCGTGCTCATACAATGATTGTATATAGGTACTCATATATATAGGTATAGTCTCTCACTGTCTTCGTGTAACATCAGCTTCCGGAGCAAGAGAGCTCGCGTATATACAAGTGTATATATATATATATATATATATACTGCAGGTATTATAATACAGGTAGCTTGGATATGAGAGGTGTATTATGTGCATGTGTTTGAGTATGTGTCTGCGTATATAAACCGCACCGAAGATGACCGAGCTCAGCCGAACATCATCATTTCGCGAGTGTGATAAAGAGAGAACGAGACACACACACACGATTATATACACAGCGGTGGCGGCTGCGGCGCGCAAGAGAGTGCGCCATGTTGAATGGCCGACGACGACGACGCGCATAAGTATAGCGCGAAGAGTAAGAGAGAGAGAGAGAAAGAAATGCCACCGCCGCACGTATAATATAACGAGAGAAACCCGCACCGCACGCCGAAACCGCCACTACCGGGAGTTTGTGTGTGCTCTATACCTACTCGAGAAACTTCCCCCCGCGCCCGTGCTCACGTACTACACACATTTTTTTTCACAGGACTTCTATAAATGCATCCTTGAGAATCGTGTATATTGTATACAGTTTACCCGGTCCACGGTTCCCAAAAGTGTGTGCGCGCTATTAGAGTATATAAATCGGAGTGTTCACACATCTCTCACGTCCTGAACGTTCGCCAGAAGAAGTCGAGGGAGGTGGCGACGGCCGCGCACGACTACACATTATCACGCGTGTGTGCGCGTTGCAGATCATCCTCGTCAACGTTATATCGTATAATGAATTTAGACCTTGTCTGCTCTTTGCATTAGACGGGTAATACCACTATTTGACATTAGTTTTGGGGCTACGCGGCCCCGAGGATTTCCGGAGTTGATCTGCTGGTGCCCGGGGCCGCGGATTTTCTTCTTTGATTTTTTATGTTGACTCTTAACTTGGAGGAGCTCTCAGCGGCTGCTGCACGCACACCGTCTTGCGGCGCTAGAGCAATTCTCTTATGTGAGAGGTACGTGGAGGATAAGCTTGGAAAAGAGAGAGATAGGAATCCCTTGTTTATGTCTTTTTGGGTAATCGCATAGTGGATGTTTGTAAGAAAAGGTGTAGTTGAGGATGAATGTGATGATCATGATCTTCTGGTTATAGTTTGAATGAGAAGAGTTTTCAGATTTTGGAGCAAGGACTCTTGGCTGTGTGAGAGTACTAGTGTGTTAGGTTCTTTATTGATTTTTGGTATAGATATGATACTCTAGCCTTGTGCAATTGATTTTTTAGTTTTATGTTAGTGGTGACGTGATTTTAAGTGATTTTGTTGTTGCTAATGCGTGTATTTGTTTAGGGTATTAGTCGAGAGTTCAGTTTCCATGATTAAAATCAATTTTTATAAATAGCTTGTTATGTTTATATCATTTTCCATGTTCTTAATACAATTCTATAGAGTAAATTTATAAACCTGTACACGTGTGAATATATTCATATTTTTGTAGGATCTTATTTAATGGATTGAGCAAAAATTTTAATAATTTTGTTGCACATTCAATAATTATTTAAGTGACATTAAAAATTTATTTCCGATCGTTGAATCTGAATAGCTCCTTATGCAAGATTAAACAATAATGTACAGACTTTGTGATGACACAGTTGTATTTTTTAAGATGTACTTTATTAAATTTAGTTATTTTTTTGTAGCATTATAAGGAAAACTTTATTAAAAAAATATATTGAACAAAATTACTGCAGCTCAATTCATTGAATATGCAGGTGTTTTATCATTGATTGAAATGTAGTTCTGAAATTCAATGTAAAACCATTATATTGAAAATCTTACTAAAATTTTTTTTTTCCATGATATGTGAATATCAATAGTCGCATATGATATACAAAAAGTCATAAAATTGAAACTTACCTATTGTATTTACCTAAATATAAAAAAAATTTACCAGTAAATTATAAATATCTTATTGATTTTTAAAGTGTAGCGTATATTACTGATGTTCATATAGATATTTTAAAATCATTAACACTTCAATATTTATAAAAATTGATTTTTAGTCAAGTTATTTTAAAAGTAGTGCAAATTTTTATTTTAAGTTAAAAAATTTATACTTACAAATTTTTTAATTTGTAATTTTTTTGTGTTGTTTAGATGTTATTTGGGCTGAGTATGACTGCTGGTAGCTTGGAGAATCACAGCAGTATACAAGGCTGACATTCAACCAGCTACCACTTGGTAGATTTGCGTTGTGTTATGCTTCCTTGGCATCAATCTTTTTGGTTCAATCATCTTGGAAATCGATTATTGAACTACAATGCTTTGTACAGGATACATTCTTGTCAACTAATTTGTTGATGAAGCCTTGTCAAACTTATCATCAATATAGAGCAGTTACCTGCTACAAAGCATTTATGAACAACACATGTCAGAAAAGTAAGTTAATTGGAATGTGATATTATTTTTTTATTTAAATAAAAGCATTTAATAAAAAAAAAATTCATTTTTCAGCACGGAAGCCAAGATGCAGCAGGTGGACTCTATCACACAAAATAATTCGGTAAGCTTTAAATATTATTACTACTTCCAAAAAATTTATTAAAATCAAATTTTTTTTTATTATTAACTTTTTAAGTTATAAGTTATTAAATTAAATAATTTGTAAAATATACATTACTAAAATTGTTTGTTTTTGTTTATAAAAAAAATCATTGCACTTAATTATAAAATTTAATATATCCAGATTTAATATGAGTAAGATTGTATTTATCAGCACTTTTTCCAATTTTGATCACAAAAGTTATTTAAAAAATTGTTAATAAAACTAGTTTGTATTTTGCTTTATATTGATGCTTATAGGATATTTATTAGAATTAGTAATGTAAGATATAACAGCCTTTTTTCCATAGATTATTAAACACTTAATTTTTGTTCCCTTTGTTTGACTGAATAGAGTGTGTATGATATGCAGTTAGATGTGGAGGAGCGAGAAAGGCTGTGTAATATACCGAAGGTGAGACACCTTATTGATTATGGACTGTTTTAGATTATGTCGAGGATGTATTAGTTGAAAAATTGTTGAATTTCAAATCTTATTATTATTTTCTTTTTTTCTTAATCTATTAATGTTTACATATAAATCAATGCATGAATTTGTCATTTATTTTTAAAATTTCATGAAATTTTTCTTCTTTTTTATAATTAAATATCATAAACTATTATACTTTTCATCTTTCTATCTAAGTCACATTTTCTCAACTATCTAAATATTTTTCAAAGTTATGGGTTACAAAAATGATCTTTCTATTAACATTCTATTTTGATAAATACATACATAAAAAACTTATTCTTCAACACAGGTCAAATTAGAATTTTACAGCCTACTTCGCTCACAACTTCATTTCCGTATCTGTTTCCAATGTGCACGTTTTATTTTTGATCCTCGACATGAAAATAGTTTTACACAAATTAGCCTACTTTTTTTTCTACAGTTTTATCCTATTCATAAGCTTTAAATAATCGAACCTCACTTGTAATGAACTTTCTATATTACACATCAGTATTACAGTAGTCTCACATACATAAGTTTCAGTTTCATGATTTGCCAATGTAATTCGGGAGTATTTTGAACATACAATATATTTAAGGTTTTCAATCATTAAAATGTAATAAATGTGTGATCTGCTATAGACGAGTGCTTCTGGCAAGACGACGACCGCCCCTGCCGCTCCACCGAAGGAGCCGCCTCCGCGCGAGGAGCCGGTCATTGAGCCGGTGAACGGCATCGTCCAACCGCCGGTCGTACCACCGCCAAATCGACCGGGTCGAATCACCAATCAACTTCAATTCTTGCAAAAGGGTGTGGTCAAAGTAGTATGGAAGCACCAGTTCGCGTGGCCGTTCCAGCAACCTGTGAACGCAAAGAAGCTAAATTTGCCCGTAAATATTTTTTTAATTTTGTGATGCAAACTTACTTATTGAGCATATTGAAGTGCACTGGTGCTTTAAATTTTCAAACGTTCTAAGAACAATGAATGAATTCTTGTAATTTTATCAGGACTATCACACAATTATCAAACAACCAATGGATCTGGGCACGATAAAAAAGCGTCTCGAAAACAGGTACTACTGGAGCGGCAAAGAATGTGTGCAAGACTTCAACACAATGTTTTCGAACTGCTACGTGTACAACAAGCCCGGCGAGGACGTTGTGGTGATGGCCCAAACGCTGGAGAAGTTGTTCCTCACAAAGGTTGCGTTAATGCCAAAGGAAGAGGTAGAGCTGCAACCGCGCATGCCAAGAGTACCCAAAGGCAAAAAGCCAGGGGCAGTGGTGACAGCGGCGGGGTTGCCCCGGCCGCCGCTCAGCGGTGCCGGTGGTCCCGGCGGTGGCTTAGTGGTGGGCGGCACACCGGGCCGCGGTAGGCCAGCCTCGAGCACGGCAACGGTCTCCTCGAGCGTGCCCAATAGCCTGGGCCTGCCACCGCAATCGGCAGGCGCGCCGGCTGGGCCGCTCGCGACGTCGGCTCCCGGCATGCCTCCTCAGGGTCTTGTCCAGCCGCCAAGTGCGGCGGGCGGGGTGCCTGGTAGCACCAACACAACGTCGATCGCGGCCCCACCAGGCGCCACGACCGCCATACCCGGTGTTACCTCGATGACCGCTCACAATTCCCTGCCGCCCCAGGTTGTGCCGCCCTCGACGGGCTACCACGCCCCGCCGACCATGGACACGTCCGTGGCGCCGCCTCAGGTTAGTCCGGATTATTATGATTTTACGGTACGTTCATCATTCTCATGTATGTTATGTAGTAGAGTTGGACATTTCTCTGCCTGCTTCTTTTAGCCGTGCACGACTTTTTTTTTATAGTAAAATCATTTTTTACTTGGTCTAGAAAAATTTATTATTCACAAAAATCAGCTCAGTGCGTTATTTTATTTTTTTAAATGTACATGACTTTTTACGTTGCTTACCAAAATAATAAAGTATTATAAATATTGTAATCACCGTCTGCTATCCGAAGGTCGTAACTGCCGTGGAATTAGTTACAAAAACGCCCTGTTCACATTGAGAGTATATTTCTTTTGATAGTAAACGTATTATTACACTTGATGTACGAAAACTTGTTATTCGTATTTATACAGTTGATGAATGTTCGTTACTCGTCATTCAGCTCGCGACGCTCGGTCGACTAAGTTGTTTTGTAATAGTGACGAGTAGATCTCGAACACGTAAAAAAGCACGTTAACATGAATTTCGGTCAGGTAATAAAAACTTGATTTTTAACTGCACTCTTCGGTAAAATTCGTAGTTAAATTTGGAATGCTTGGTAGTTTGAATTTTGTTTTTTTTTATTACATTTAAAATTTATATTCAATAATTTATATTTATGATAAAATTTTATTGAAAATACCGTTATCTTTGACTGCAAACAGGTAACAACGGCCGTCATGCCACCCTCGCAACCCGCCAAACTTAAAAAAGGTGTGAAAAGAAAGGCCGACACAACGACGCCTACCGCAAACTCCTTTGACCCCATGTACGCACCACTTGACTCGAAAAGTGCCAAGATCCCAGCGAGGAGAGAATCCGGTCGACAAATAAAGAAGGTAAACTTATAATATTAATTTGTCTGTAATAAATCTACTTTATTACTTATTGTTTTTTTTCCATGTCCAACAAAATTTTGTAACATTGTCATAATTTATAAATCATTTGTGTGTGTGTAATTGTTACACCAATAGATGGTCCATATTATATCATGCTTGCTGTTGATATTAAATTATTTTTTTTCATAAAAAAGATCAATTTAATTTAAAAGAATTTTGATAATTAGAGTTGTTCATTCAATGCTATTTTACTCTAATTTTATTCAAATTCATTTTTATTTATTATTACCGTTATGTAATTTTTAAATGTGTAACCCTTTGAAATTCATAAAATATATTATTCATTAAATATATTATTTGTTGAATTCATATATTTGTTTGTTTCAAGAAATTACTTAAAGTTTAACAATTTGATAGTTGTTTCTATGTGTATTTATATTAACTTTTGTTAACATGATCTTTAATTTATCATACTCATGATCATCAAAAATTACACCATTACTCCATAAATTGTAGATAAATAAAATTATTGAAAATCAATTCAAAGGGTTAAAATCATTAAGCAAATCATACATGATACATGTGACAATGTTTTGGTGCATGCGCACATAACCATGTCACTACATTACTAACAGGGGTTGATGGGGCTGTTTCAGCCAACGAGGCAAGCAGAAGACGGCCTGGTGCCGTACCATCAGGCCAACATGCCCATGATTGGGGCTATGGCCCAGCAGGTACATTCATTTTTATCATCTCAAAAGCTTTCACAAATCATTGTGTTGTTTTGTTGGTTTAATTATGTTCATTGCTAAAAATTGACTTTAATTTTTTAAACAATTTAAAATATTTTTATTTATCCACCTATCATTCATTATACATATGCAATTAAAAACTATAATGAGGTTTACAGACATAAAAAATATAAATCATTTGTTACAATAAGTTATGGTATTATTGTTTTTTAATGAATGCTTATTTTAGATTAATTTTAAACTTAATCTGTGAATAAAAAAAATTGATTTCAAATACTAATATAAACACACTTTCTAAAGAAGAAAAAATTGAAATTTTTGAATTTCTCATTTCAGCCTCAACATGTTAGTGGCAAGTCAAAAGACAAACTCTCAGATTCTTTGAAATCGTGTAACGAAATTTTAAAAGAACTGTTTTCCAAAAAACATTCGGTAATTATTACAGTTGATGGAGTTTTTACATTTTTAACTGTCCAGTTGAAAAATATTAAATTTTAATTTTTAAATACAGAGTTATGCATGGCCTTTTTATAAGCCTGTTGATGCAGAACATCTAGGATTGCACGATTACCATGACATCATCAAGAAACCTATGGATCTTGGCACTGTTAAGGTTTGAATTATTTACTAAATATTTTAATCTATTTATACAGAAAAAATAAAATCAAAATTTTTACAGTCAAAGTTAGACAAAAGAGAGTACAACTCGGCTTCGGAATTCGCCGCTGATGTAAGGCTTATATTTACAAATTGTTACAAATATAATCCTCCAGATCACGACGTCGTTGCTATGGCAAAGAAACTTCAAGACGTCTTTGAGATGAGGTAATTTTCTAGTTTTAATAAATCAATGAATAATATGTTTAATATGATAAGAGCTAAAAAATTATGGTGTTTTGTCAATACAGGTACGCTAAAATTCCGGATGAGCCTGTTGGTAGCATGGTTGGTCTAAAGGGTTCGGATAGTAGCGGCAGCAGTTCTGTTACGGAAGATTCATCCGATTCGGATGATTCGGAAGAAGAGAGAACTCAAAAATTAGTTGCCTTACAACAAGAGGTACGACTCATAAGTTATATTTTATAAATTATTTAAATAATTACATCAGAATTTCAAATGAAAGAACAATTATTTATATCTCTGGTAAAATTAGTACATTATTATTTATAAAATTTGTGTGTATTTTTGTACAGTTGAAAGCTATGCAAGAGCAGATGCGAAAACTCGTCGAGCAGAGTGGCAAAAAGAAAAGTAAAAAGAAGAAGCCTGAGAAGGCCAAATCTAAGCTCATGAACAGCAAGGATTTGATGGGAGGTGGTCACAGTGGTGCCATGAAAGAACTGATGAAATCTGGAGGTGGTTTGAGAGGTCTCACAGACAGTGTTGGTGCTACATTACAAAATGTCTCGCTAGGAGCAGGTAATTTCAGTCTTTAGTATACCAGAACATTGCTCTGCAGCCAAGATATGCAGTTTTTTCGAAAAACCCGATCAAATTGCATCGTTTGACAGCGTGACAGTTTTTCTTTTTTGACTCTTTTAACGTTTTGTAAAAAAAAATATTTTTTCTTCTTTTTACTAGACTCTTACGTTAGGCAATTTCCATACTCTTATCACGGCGGAACTTATGCCATGCCCGTAGGTCATCACCTGCCACCGAGCTCGGCAGCTGCTACGGCAGCGGCGGCCAACGTAGCAGCCGCAGCCGCGGTCGTGAGTGCTAACGCCAAGAGCCAAAAAGGTAAAGGCAGAGGTCCAGGCAAGGCAACGGCAGCCAACGCTGCGACCAAGAGGCCCAAAGCCAATAGCCGATCAACGGGTACGAAGAAAAAGGCGGCGAATCAGCCGCCACCGATGGCCTTCGACTCCGAGGATGAGGACAATGCCAAACCGATGTCGTATGACGAAAAGAGGCAGTTGAGTTTGGACATTAATAAACTACCAGGTGACAAACTTGGTCGTGTAGTGCACATTATACAGTCGCGAGAACCTTCGCTTAGGGATTCCAATCCTGACGAAATCGAGATCGACTTCGAAACACTGAAGCCATCGACGCTGAGAGAACTTGAAAGCTATGTTGCATCGTGTCTACGGAAAAAGCCACGTGAGTATTTTTTTCTTTCAAGTTTAGAAATATTTTATAATAATTTAGTTTGATTTTTGTAAAAAAAGAAAAAAACATTTTAAAAATATTGAATTAATTATATGTCTGTTTTCGTGTGTAGACAAAAAAGTCAGTGGTAAATCTAAGGACGAGCAAATAGCTGAAAAGAAGCAAGAATTAGAGAAGAGGTTACAAGATGTTACGGGGCAACTAGGAAATGTAAAAAAGACTCTAAAGAAAGGTAAGCAGTTGTGGAGTATTTTTTACTTTAACTTTGTAATAATATTTGTTGATTCTAAATATCTCATTAATCATATTAAAATTTTATTAAAAAAATAAACTTACTTTCTATGAATATTTAAAGTGGAGCTAAATCTTAACGCTTTTGAACAATTTGATGTTGCAGAAGACAGCAGTAAAGCTGTTGACGTAGTCGGTTCTGGCGCAGCTAGTGGACCATCGAGATTATCGGCCTCAAGCAGTAGCAGCAGCGACAGCGATTCTAGCAGTAGCTCGCTCTCTTCGAGTTCCAGTGATTCCAGTGACAGCGAAGCAGGTTAGATATAAACTTCATGTAGCTGTTGTCGCATAAACCCCCACGACTTGGGAACAAAATAAAAACAAACTCGACTATTCCGTACGACGAGATAGTCGTAAAATTATTATATTAATTAAGTAAAAGAAATAAGCAAAAACGAGCTAATGATACTTCCTAAAATAAGAATTAATGGGGTTATCTACGTTTGTTTTGCAACTTTCGAAGATACTAAACAAAAATAATATAATAGTAATAACGAAATTATTTTCGATAAGACTGGGACGAGCGTGAAGTATTCGCTACACTTCGTTTCATTTTTTCATTTCCTTGGTCTCTTAAAGGCTTATTTGAAACACTTGTATTTCCGTGAGAAAAAGCGCAAATAATTTTTGTTCAATTCGTGAGAAGAATTTTATGGACAATACAATATTTGTACGCTTGATTTGCACTTGCGCATCATTTATTATAAGAAAGTTGAGTTTACTCGTACATTTTTTCCCTCCGGTTCTAAAATAGATTTTTCACGTATACTTTGACAAACTAGGACTGTGCTTCCAAGGTTAATGTCTATTTTTTCAATCTAATAACGAATGTAGCGGATGAAATAAATTTTTATTTTTATTTTTTTTCTGTTATTTGCTCTAAATTGAGTTAACAAAATGCGTAAAAATATAAGGAAAAAAAATATTGAATTAATAATCAAATGTGAAAAGCAATTTTTCAAAAAAAGTAGTGCACCTAGCCACTTAGCATGATCGATCATTCTAGAGAACGCAATTTTCGAACGTGCAATTTCGAAAAACTGGACCAATTTATAGAAAATTTTTCTTTCCTTTTTCTTTTTTTTTCTATAGATTTTACATGTTTTTAATTTTTCAATGCATAGTTTTAAAAACCATGCTAAATGCATCGCGCTGTTGTAAATGTTAACAAATTAACAACATTAACAAATTTAGAATAAAAAAAGAAATACTTCTACACAAGAATTTTATATTTTCCAAATCATTTTAAGAGACATAATAGCTAAGCGGGTCGCGATGGTGTTTCTTTATAATATAATTGTAATTATTTTTGTAAATAGTGACTATAAAGTATGACAATTATAAATGTTGCCTCGCGAGAATAATTTTTTCACGCGACAATTTTTCTAATGCTTTGACGCATAATGCAATTTTTGACATGCTTCCTGGTTCGGTGACTGCTTTACAGCGTAAAGTGATCATAAATTTCGATGTTCACATTGAATCGCGAAGTCGAACTTTCTTTTGTTGTTATTAAAAAAAAATAATAATATTAAACTTGAAAAATGAGAGTTCAACGGCAATATTACCGTGGTAAATATTAAAAATAAAGCAAGGGAGAGAAGCTTAAAAACAAAAAATAAAAAAAAACACGCGCAAATGTCAAAACACGAGAAATCGTATTTTTTAACTAAAAACAAAATATATTACAATATATAAGAAAGCACAAAAAATACGTCACGTATTACAAATTAAAAAAATTTGCCATCGGCTAAAAAATACTCTATTGATACGTAGCATAGTCGATATTACTATGTATCTTTGAATTTTTTCGATGAAAATCCATCGACAAGTTTCATATATAGTACCCTCAAGTCGTGGGTTAGATCAAACGTTAGAGGAAAATAACTCATACCCTTTTCAAATATTTTATTTTTATTTTTTCTTTGCAATAGTATATTAAGATAACAAAAACGAGCACTCTAATGAAGCTTGTCGAAAGTTCCCACCTTTTTATTTGTTCTATTAATTTTAATTGATTATAATTATACATATATATTGTAATAAAAATAGAAAACAAACAAACAAACAATCGACATGTTACGGTAAGAACATGGTGAGCTAGTGGAGTGCAGACTGTGTTTAGAGGATAACCACATGCATATTATATATATAAATGCCATGCCAGCTTTATTTAAATGATTAATTACATTATCTAAAAACTACATACATAATAACAATTTAATTAAAGAACATTTGATTCTTTTCTCTTGCTCTGTTGGTTTATCAGAAGGTACGTTCTGTTGCTCGAAAAATCAACGACAGTCTTTGGTTCAAGATCTATTGCTTATCAATTGTATTACTATTTTTTTTTTTTAATTAAATTTTTTTTTTTTTTGCTTACTGTAAATTACAGACTGATCAGTGGGGTTTCCCTAAAAATTAGAAAATACGTTCAAAATTCAACATCAACTAAATTGCTGTAATTTGCAAAAGCTTTTCTAGATTTATTTATTTAGATATATTTACACTGCAAAATTAATTTGCGAATTGTAGAAATTCGAAATAATCGCTGGCCACCTTGACGTCCCGTGATCAAATCGCATTATATTTTTGATTTATTTTTCAAATGCATTATCACATTGTGTAAATAGAATTTTTATGTCAGGGTGAGCATAAATTGCTCCAAGAGTGCCAGTTGATAAAATAATAAAATAACACGTGCAATGTTTATTAATTTTTTTTTTCTTCTATACAATGTTAAAACTAAAAGTGCCTAACGTAGGCAGGTCAGAAAAATTAGTAAGGGTGATTCGCTTACATCTCTAGTGATGTATAAACTGACCCAAAAGTCATACTTGAAGGTTGTTGATGCAAATTGTTAGTATTTTTACAGCGATCTGAAAAATATTATTTTACAGCAAAGCATGTAGCTATTATCATAATATCATTTGTTTAGTTTTCTTATAAATTTTAAAATAAGAAAATTAAACGAATTAAGAAAAAAAAAGAAGATACTTTTCAGATCGCATGTTGTCTACCCTTTTTTTTCCCATCGATTATTTTTTTTTTTTACTCTTGGAAATAGCCAAGTTACATAAAAACAAGTGCAGTCTTACGCGCAAATACTTGCACAATAATTATTTTGTGCGTACTGTGAGATGTACGCAACTCAAGGACAATCTGCCCCCCCCCCCTCGATATAGAAAGGATTTAACAGGATATTATAGAACAGTAGGATGAGAGGATAGCACTTCACCAGAACTAGATTATGAGATAGAATTAAAGAAAGATGTAAAATATAATTTGACGTTAGATCTTCAAGTCATCGTTCCTTCGTCAGAAGAGCTATTTTCTTTTCTCTCAAAAACGAAGAATCATAGTGCGAAAGAATGCGTGAATGTTGTTGAAGAAAATAATATTACTATCAAGAATTAGAAAGGATGGGGTGGAGGATCCAATGAAAACGCAAACGGGAGAGAAATGCAGACAATGTGTATTGGTGGCTAGATTTTTCGTGATCAATGTAATTGCGACGTTTTATTAACGAGATATAAATTAAGTTTAGTAAGAGCTGCTTTGAATCAATTGCAGATCTTTTTACTATCTTTTTTTTTTTTATTTTATTAGAAGGGTGTGAAAGTTTTAGGGATTATTTTTAGACTTTTTTTTATTATAATCTTATAGAAAGATTGAATTTTTGTAAGATTAAGTATGGTTTTTTTTTCATAAAAATATTACTAATACAAATTCTATTTTTTAAATCAGTATTAAATATTTACTCGATAATTATTATAATATTAGATATAATTTTATCATGAATAAATTAATAAATAATATATTTTTGCTAAAAATTATATCTTAGTCACAAAATTTGTTAATTAATACATTTTCAACAGAATAATAATTAATTAACATTCAAAAACGCATGAGAAAATTAAAAATAGGTCATATTGAAATATTCTAAATTTGTTAGACAAAAACTTTCAGATCCTTTTAATAAAAAAATTGTACAAATATAATGAATTTGATTTCAAATTAAATTTTGTTATACGATAATTTTTTTACTTTAAGTAAAAAAAGTACAAAATAATATAATTTTTTTGACTTTTATATTCAATAATGCTATTTGACTATTAATGAAATTTAGAGAAAATACAAAAAAAAGATATTTTTTGTAGGATATGCAATTAAAAGATGCAAAAGTGGATAATAATAGATTAGAAAAAGAAAGAAAGAGTGCATAGTTTAACTAGAGAAAGTGTGAGAGAGAGAATGATCTGTAGGCAATTTTGTAAATTTAAAATAAAAGGAGCACAAAAGCAAAAGAAGTCAGAGGAGTGATTCGAGGCGGGGAAAGATAAATGAAAGAGCAATGGAGCAAGAATCTTACCCCCTCCCAGATAATTAAAGGAAATCGGGTGGGATATATTATTGTGTCGAACGTTTGCAGAAAAAAAAGGAAGTGAAAGATGAAAGTGGATGGCGAAGGTGGAGAGAAAATGAGAAGAGGCGAGATGGAGAGAGAAAAAAATTAAATGGTCGTGGGCAACGTGTAAGTGTTGAAAAGAAAAAGAAAAGCGCTAAGACGCGCGCAGCAACAAATTGCCTCCAAACACATTGTTTGCACTCCGCTAAGCTTCGTCCGTGTGCTTCTTTTAAAACGATATAATTTATAACAAAGACACGCTAATCTCCTCTCCATTCGCCAAGAGAGATGACAAATAATGTAATAGCGATAAAGATTTGTAATGTCAAGAAAAAGAAAGAAAGAAAGTAAGCTGTGAAAAAAATGTAAAGCGAATATAAATGTGAGAGGGACAAGCAATTTATACACGATTTGTACGTTGTTTAAAAAGAAGAACAAATAACAAATAAGCGTTTCTTCATTCGCGAATAAAAAAAGCCGATGCAGATTTTTGTATGATTGTAGATATGTGCGTGTGTGCGTATGTATACCCCTTTCTTTCCTTTTCTTTTTGCATGCAATTGTGCGTATACTTCCGTGTATTGTTAAATGAATTATTCTTCCTTAATTGTTCTTGAATTATACATATATTTTTTTTTATTTTTTTTTTTTTTTATGTGACAATTAAGTTGACTACGATTTAAGCAAGCTGTAAACTAGATTAATTTTGACCCGTCCTGCGTTTAGAAAAACAAATTATTTTCATGATTTTGTACAAGTTTAAATGAATTATCATTATACACTTATAGGAGATATATTGTTTTTACATTTCTAATTTCTATATATATTTTTAGATTTGTAAATGTCTGCTTTTTTATTATGGCAGTCTTTTTGTTGATAAAAAAAAAAGATAAATATATATATAAATGTAAATTTAGATTTAATACATAGAAAAATATATATTCGTAAGATGCAGTTTATTATTATTTTCCTTTTCAAAATACGTGCTTTGATAAAATATTTATTATTACTTGGACCGGCACAAAGTGTGACAAAATGTGACATAAGAAAAGAGATAGATGCAAGCAGCGAGGTGTAAGTGTTTAGCTTGGATTTTTTTTTCTTACGAATTCAATGGACGTAAAAAGAATGGAAGCGGCAATTCTAAGGTTGCATTTAAGTACAATTTTTCATTTTAATAATATTATTAATTAAATGACGTTCATTTACAGCAGTGTACTTAAGTAATAATTTTATTATGAACGTTACGTTTGATGATTTAGGATTAAACTTTATAGTTAAACCTAGTATTTTCAAATTAGAATCCTATTTTTAACGCTAAATACATTTTTACAATGAGGAATATAAATTAAGGAATAATAATTAGTTCTTCCTTTATGTGTGTTAGTAATCTTCAAAAGGTGCTTGACACTATCATAAAATCATGTTCTTCATTTATGAAAAATATATTTTTTTCATAAAACTCAGATAATTGATCAGGTTTTCATCTTTTATCTCTTTTTCTATCATAACAAATAAAGATGTGCGTGCGTGAAAAAATATTTAACTAATACAAATGCGATAGATAAAATAAAATTATTAGAATAACCGTCGCGTTATAGATAGGAACAATTTTAAATAATTTATTTTGATATGATGCTTGACACAATTTTTTTATGCGTGATCTTCCAAGAGTTGATTTTTAGCACCTTATATATTTCTTCCATGTACCATTCAAAGTAAATTTGTCTTCTTTTCTTAGTTTTGGGTGCATATTTTCTTTAGTAAAAATCTGCAAAGCAGATTTTTGTAATAAATATACTTGCTGGTTGGATTATGAAATTTCATCATCATGTGATCAGTTAAAGTTCGATTGAAGTGAATAATGAGTGATCATATAAGTAAAAAAAAGAGGCAATATAAGTGTACTAAATAAAAAAAAAATTTATAAAATTGTCATAATAGTTCGTGAGTTAATTCTGTAGACGTAAGATTCGATTTTAATTCTAGTAACTGTATCTCAGTTGCACGAGTAATATCATCTTTTTTTCAATCTGCAAGTCACACGTAGTAAATCAAAATAAAAAAAAGTGCTTTTACATCATATTATAAATGTAAAAAAAAAATTTTTCGTATACCGTATAAGAAACTAGGTATATTTGCACCTTAGTTTTGCCGTTCGCGTGTGCTTTAGTTTGTTGTGCTTTTCATCTTAATGCACGTGTGCACACTTTATATTGTACAATTGTTTTATTTCCTACACCTACTTTTTTAAATCTCAAAAACACTTGTTCATTTACAATAATAATAATTGACGTTTGTGTGTGCGTGTGTGCATTTTTTTTTATCGCGTTGAACATAAATAATATAAATAAATATATACATTATACATAGATATATAAATTTATATATATATAAATATATGAAAAAATATAAGTATATTGACGAGCGAAAATCGCGTGCGCAATTTTGTATATAAAGAATAGAGCGATTTCTAATATAAAAAAAAAACACGATAATGATACAATATAGTTTTTATCGTAGACCAAGAACAATTGATTAATAAAGCCCAGCATAAATAACTAATGAAAAAATAATACACATAGATCTCGTTGGTGCTTCGCGAGCGCAAAAAAAAAACGAATTTCCGGCTGTATTATATTATATAAAGTTTAAGAGAAAGGCCGGGATTCTTCCGATAAAATAAACGCACTTATATCATAAGGCGCCTAACGTTGTCGCGATATTTTTATTTTTTAAGTTTTAGTTACAATTTTCTTTTTCTTCCAATTTATAAAGAAAATTTCTCTCTGAAATGCAGATTTTTTTCATTGCAAATTGGGGTTAGATAGAAACATGGAGTCTTATAAATGCTTATAAATAAATGAATTAAGCGTATTTTTAAGTAATACGCATAATTATTGCACTATGACCTACTCACTCACATTTTTTAGCATTAATTATGTAAGATACTTTTATTACCATTTGACTTTATATAAGGTAGATAAAATAAACGAGCGAGGCAACTCTCGCGATGAACTAGTGTTTGATTTTATTGGTTTATGTTGTCAAAATTTTTTTTTATTTCGATAAAAGTAAACTTATTTAGGATAGTAGAGTTACAGGTTACATTGTTACGAAACGTAAGAAAAATAAATTTAGTATCGATTGAGTTGTATCGCAGTTAGAGATGTTTTATTAAAAAAAAAAAATCTTTATTACAATAATAAAGCCATATTATAGTTTAAAATAAAATAATTACTAGAAAAATCTATTGAATTAATTTTATGTCAAGATTTTTAATATATTACTTATTTATTTATATATTTGTTTTTATTTTTTTTTTCTTATATACTTAGGTAATTTATTAAGAAAACTTGTAAAAGAACTAATATAATAATCTATAATCGTAATATAAAATTTGCACATTTGTACGATCTTTTATAAGAAATGAAAAAAAAAAAAAAGAATTACATGAATAAGAAATATTCATATTTTAATCGATCAATATATCCAGTAGGTAATTAAGATGAAAATTGAACTAACAATTATACTATACATCATGAAGTGCCTAGAATTATAATTTTTTATTTTTTAATTATTATTGGTGAAAGGGAAAATCAAAATTTTTAATGCGATACATCTCAATTGCACACTTTTAACATATATTATAAAAGTCGTTAGTAAAGCCTGAAAAAAAAAAGAAATTCTGTTCGACACTTTTATTCTTTCAACTTTGTATTGTACGATATTTATTAAAATAATATAAATATAATGTCGAACAGAATGTCTTGATATCGATCTCAATAATGTTTACGTATGTTAACCCTGCGACTATAATTTTTTTTATTTTTAATTTGATTACTTAAATGTACTATCAACAAATAGCTAAAGGTTATTGATAATATATAATTTTTTTTATACTTTAAAATATGTAAGAGTTTGTCTTCAACAAGCACACCAACCTATATTTTGTACTATACTTCTTTATGTGTCGCTCTGAAATGCAACTTATCTATCTATCTTATTTTTGCTCTTGAATCATTGCATAACTTTAATTTACCATTAGTGTGAATTTTAATGTTACGTTAAATTACGGTAGTCTATCGTACATTAGAAATAACAATAACAAAAATAGTAGTTTATAATGTTTGACTTTACCTTTTATTTCTGTTAAATATTTCGAATAATTTTCATTTGTAATCATCTTCGTGATCCTATTTTGTTAATTTGAAGAAAAAAAAAGATACAAAAAGTGGAATAGAAATAAGAGCATAAACGATCATTGTCATTTGCATATTAAAATACGGCTACGTCGTCATAAAATCACTGTCACTTATTATATATAGAACGAGATCAAGTAAAAACTAAAAATTAAAAAAAAAAAAAATCCTTATGGATGTAATAGAACAAAAGGCAAAAAAGGGCGCCTGAATAGCTAGCGAAAATTGTAAGCGAGAGAAAAAGAGAGAGAGAGTAAAAAAGAAAGCACACAAATATACTTGGTGTATATACGTATGTGTCAAAATTTTGCTGTGTATATGCGTGCAGTGTCGTGTGCGCGGGCTCGTCTTTATTATACGATTATAAATAATATAAATAATTATATATTAACTTAACACGTACGTAAGTACGTACGTACACGCAATCATAGGCGAGTGATTGACACATCATTTTAAACAATTTATATATGTAGAGTGAAGAGAGAAAGAGTGATTGAGAGAGAAAAGGATAAAAAAGATTGTTCTGCGCATAAGATTTTTTAATATTAAAAACAAAGGCGACGATGAAAAAAAAAAGAAATTAAAATTAAAAAAATGAAACTTCGAGATGAAAGTCCAATAAATAAATAAAAAAATCATACAATTGAGATATTTAAATTAATATTGTTGTACACAGTGATATAATTATAAGTATATAAATAAAAATCTATTAGAAAATAATATTTTTTATTCGTTTTTATTTACTTTTTAAAACTGGCACTCTTACACAACATACCTTCCTGATTTTTTTTTTTTTTTTTTTTTTAATATTTTATTAATGGCAATTGATGGCATGGCTGGTATCCTTACAACACCGTCTCGACACTCCACTAGAACATCGAGAGATTCAGTAATGAATTTAAACTTTTGGTTAAATAACAGAGATGAGACTATAGAAAAAAATATATGTAATTTTCTAAAGCAGCGTGTAAACGTTGAATTTTCAGGAAATGCAGGAAGCAGGCCACCTAGAAAAAAGACCAAGAAGGTAACGCCTGGTGCATCAACGGTCGCAGCAGCCACGGCAACGACGGCTGCTAGTACTGTATCGACGGTAGGTCTCGCACAGCAGCTTTCAAGACTCTGACTTTTTACACGCAGTTGTGATAGAAATTAAACAAAAAAAAAAATTTGATATATATTGGACTTGAACAAATTTTCGGCTTTTCTATCTTAAAAAAAAAAATGTTTTTTTAATACTAAAAAAAAACAAATAGTAGAATTTCGATTTGATGAACAAAAAAAAATTTGTAACTACAGGCATCGAACTTAAATCATACCGGGAATATGCTAATGAATAGCCAAACGCCAGCAAATTCAACGGGACCAGCGACGAAGGCGGCAGTCACGACAGCTAGCAATAATCCCACAGATCAAGGTATAAACAATGTCTTTGTTTGATAAACAAAAAAAGAACAAAAAATGAAAAGTGCGTTCAACGAAAATGTCGATTTGACTAATAGCCATGACTAATTGTTGCATTGGTTCTGAATTTATTTTAATGTTTAATATGAATGTTAGTTTTTTTTTTTTTAATTTTTAACCGTCACTTAATCGCTAATCTTCCTGAAGATGTGAAGATGCTTTTTTAAATGAAGTACAAGACTTTTCAAGAGGGAGCTTGCATGGTCTTTGGAAGCTGTTTTATTCCCATATTTTAATGTTTTTTTTTTTATAATTTTAAAATTTTACAAGGTAGTTTTTATCACTCATATGTGTACATATCACATAGAAAAACTTTTCAAGTTAGACAATGTCTTAAACATAGCTTCTATTACAGTTATGGTTTTTATTTTCTACTATTATTTATGAATATTAGTTATTTTTTATATGATTAGAAGAAGAAAAAAAGAATATCTAGTTAGAAGAAAACTTAAAGGATTTCTTATGCAATATTTACAAAAGTATTTTATTCATATATTTATCTTTTATGAAGATACTGATGATAGAACAAAAATATTTTTACTGATAAATATTTCAGATCTTATACAGTTGTAAGCGTATATAAGCATATTTTTTTAAATTTCCAAAGAATTTGCTTGAGTAGAATAAAATCGCTTGCTTGAAAAAAAAAATTACGTATGTTTGAAGGCAGATTTATAATCGGCAATTTTATATTATATTGAAAATTAATATTTTTCATATATTATACTTATTAGTGTTTTTTCTTATTATTGTTAGAACCATATATTATTTGTTTAATTATAATTTACATTGTTACGTCAATGTTTGATTATACATTTGATCTAAATATTTATGCAAGTTTCCAATAGTACATTCCTAAGCAGTTTATATTGACATTGAATCCATTATATAATTTTTATTAAAGAAAAACGTTTTATAATTATATAAAATTTTAGCATTACGAATAATAGAAGAAAAGTATATGTATATTATTACACATTATATTATAACACATCTTGGTCACTTAGATCTCTCATTGAAAGTTTATTTAATTGAATATTATATATAAATATAGTAGAATTTACTTATTGATTTATCACATATAGTAGATAAGCTATTAGAAAGGTTAGTTAGTTTGACTAAAGATTTAAATCTTGTTTATAATAGAGTCGCGGCCACATCTGTAAAAAAAAAAATTATATACTTTACTCTATTAATTAATGTTATAATTTGAATGTTGTTGTGCATTGTAAATGTAATAAATAAAATGTATAAATTATAAAATAATAAAATTGCTTTCATTTTTTTAGAAAACGATTCAATTGATTTTATAAACTTTTAACTTATCTTTTAACACAATTATTCAGTTTTATCAAATAATTATTTGATTTTTTTCAGTAACACTGTTAAATAAGTCACATATTTTTTTAAATTACCACTTACAAAAATTAATTTTTTTTCTCATTTATTTATCTAAATTATTCATGATATTATAAATTTTTATAAAATTGATTAAAAAAAAATTGATATAAGTTTAAAAGTTTATAAAAATATTTTTTTAACCGAACCATAGATAAAATATTTAAGACTTTAGTCAACACAACCTTTTTTAAGTTTATAATACTAATTGTTTTATTTAATACAAGTTGCAGTAAATTTATTTTTTATTTTTGTAATTAAAAAATAAAATTTCCTTGCGCTTTTGTAGAAGCTTCAGTAAATATTATTATATCTTAACTACATTAATACGCAGAATAAATATTTTACGTTTGAAAGCTTTTTCAGTAAAAATAAATTTGTTAGATAATTATTGATGTAAAAAAAATGAGAAATTTCGCAGTAAAGATAAAATTGATAAAAAGCGCACGAATAATTATAAATTTTAAGGTCACTTGTATGTACTTCATAATTACTTTTTACGTTCGGTTTAATTTTAAAAATACCAAAAATTATACTCTAAAAAAAGTTAAAAAAAAAAGTTATCCTTGCAAGCTTTCTCTCGTCTCGTCTTCTACAAAAATATTCAAGAACCAATTCGGCATTTGTTATTTGGCTTATTCGACCATGTCGTTCATTCTCGTTAATTTCGGCACAAAAAAAATAAAAATAATAAAATCCAAGAGAGAAAGAAAAAATTAAAAATCTATGAAATGATAACGTGTAGCGCTAAGCGCATTAGGCCTGGGCAATCAGATGTCGTCAAGCCAGCAGCAGCAAGCAGTTGGCATCGCTGCAGTGAGCGCAAATCAGGCGTCAGGCGTTGGTCCAGCGGTACCTACGACACCGTTAGCTCACGCCTCAATGCCAGCTCAGCCTTCACGGCCTAGCTCTCTGGCAACCGCAGCTCCCGTGAAAAAGGCGCCCATACCCACCTCCTTGCAAAGCAGCAGCAGCAACCAGTCCCAAGAATCATCAGCTGTAGCCTCGAATCAGTCGATCGCCTCGTCAACAGCCTCTACGACAACGCCTACCTCGGCAACGATAACGCCATCCGTACCTGCCAGCATATCTCAACCCCAACAACAGCAACAGCCACCCGTAACTTCGCCGATCGTTCCACAGACGCTCGCCCCTCCCGTCGTCAGCTCGTTCGCCGGCGTCGTGGGCTCGCTTGGTCAGCATGACTCGGTCGGCGTTGTTGGTCAGCAACATCAACCACCAGCGGATCTGCTACAGCCGTACAATGCTCTAGGTATCGATTCGACTCTTGGATGATCCTAATGAGATCGGACGTCGCGTGTCCTTCCCCACACGTGTCTCTTGACTCTTTTTTTCATCGGTTCTTTACTCGCTTATGTACAGGCGTTTGCAAATTTTTTTGGCTGATTGCTGGATAAAAAATTTTCTGTTTCGGATTTGTTTTTGATCATTTTGCTTATGATTCTTGATAAGAGATAGAAGATTGAAAAAATTGTTAAACATTTTTTTTGATGACTGAATAATTATGAGCGATTGGCTAACTTTTGCGTTCGTCTGTACATTTGTCGTCTAAATTTTTAAGAATTTGGTCGTCTTCGATAATTGACGAATTTTCTTCAGTTATCGTTAAATCTGCGCTTTTTAGACATTATGCCGAAGAATCTATAAGTGAGGATGACAGGTAATACATTTTCCGAAAAATATTTTCAGAAGAAAATTTATATCGTTCTCATTATTACAAAAAGTTTTTATTTTTTTTGACATTCATTTTTTATTTATTTTATTTTTTTTAATTAAAATAATTTATTAACGCTGTAGTACACTTAATGCAGTGCATTTTAATTTTATTTTGTATAAAGCTTTTATTTTATGTTATTGCTTTTATGTGTTTTAAACATCATCTAATTTTCTTTTAGAAAGATTATGCTTTAAAAAATTATTGCTATTTTAAAATAATGATTTTTTAAAATTAAATTAAGGCTACTGATCGATAATTTTTATTATTTTTTTGTTGTAAATTAATTTAAATAGCATTGCATGCCAACGATGGCTCCTAAAATGCATTTAGTACAATTAAAATTAAATTTTCATTTGTGCATGCTGTATTTATTTTTATGGAAAATGTAATTTAAGAAATTTAAAGAAAAGAAAATTAGCATTTTTGTTTTTTCAAATGAAACGTTAAATTATCATTTTATCAAGAACAAGCTTTAATTAAAAAATATAAATATTTAGTTGTAAAGTCTTACACAAAAAAAAATTTGTTTTCTATTGCATTTGTTTGGACTATTGCTTTGTACTTGATTTTATATTATTTAAAAATGACTTTTAAATTAATATTTCAAAGACATTTTCAAGTCTGACATTTTAAACTTTTTCTTGAGACTTCACATATGTCTTTAAAGCGCAGATTTATAACGATAATATCATTTAATATAGATTCTTTTATTACTCGTCAATTTAAAATTTCAATCACGTTGTTAAGCAGACGCGGGCGATATAATCGATTTTAGAAAAATGTTTGTCTCAAATTAATATTGCAATGTAGCCAAATTTTGGTAAAGTTATGTTTATCGCGATCAACTAAAGCATAATTCTACCAGACAAGAAAAAAGAAAACTAGCAATAGTCAGCCTTTAGATACACGTCAGTCTTTAGTTACCAGCTCATAATATCATCACAAAATATTGCTTGATGCCAGCTAGTATTAGTGTAAAAATAATAATTAAAAGCGCCATCACCGTATATTTTTTCAAAACCTTATTCACAAAAGCAGCACACCCTTAAATTTTATTCTCGTTAATTTATCACACGGTCATTTCTTACCCTTTTATTTTTCTTTTTCTCACTCTTGCACAACCAAAGCAAACAAAAAAAAAATTCGATTGTATCGCCCACATCTGCTAACGCACTAAAACACACACACACTTACATTAACCGGTCACCAAAAGTATCAAAACACACACACACACCCACACGACGAGCTATTATATATCGCGTGTAACATCTTAAGCACCTTTCCTCCTTCCGCCAATCAATTAAAAGCAAAAAAAAAAATCAACAATCAATCAACACCTCCAACACGAAACAACAGCGTCCATACCAACGACGACAACGCACGGCCTGCTCGATCAGTCTCTTGCTGAGATAATGGGAAACACAAAAAAGGAATCATCACTTAGAGCAGCAGCCCAGCTATCGTTACTCCAGTCACAACTGAATCAACAGTCAGCGCAACAACAACAACAGCAACAACATCAATCTCAACCACCAAGCAGCAACAGCTCAGCAATAGCAGGAATGGGTCTGTCAACCAATGACATGAAAAACATGATGTCTGCTGGCCTACAGGCTAGCCTCAACAATCTCGGCATGGCCGGCCTTAATGCTATGAATTTTAATCCTCAAGGCATAAACCACATGCAAGCGATGCAAAATCTTGAAAACATAATTAGTGGTGTTACGTCACCACTTGGACTACAGAATAGCCATATGACAACGCCACTTGCAGCTACGCTTAATCAACAGCAACAAATTCAACATCAGCAACAGCAACAACAACAACAACAACACTCGAATGGCTTTTCTGGTGGTATCAAGCGACAAGATAATTCACCACCTGGTGGTATGCTGAACAACAATGGTGGCATGCCTGGATTAAATATGAATTTGAATATGGGTATTGGCTCGATATTCGATCCTCATTCACGAGTTATGCCGATGCAGATACAACAGCAGCTACAGATGCAGAAGAAAAATGACAAGGCAGCTGCTGTTGCAGCTGCTGCAGCCGCTGCTATGTCACAACAGCAGCAACAATTGCAGCAGAAGATCGACGGTAGGTCGTGAGAAAGAGAGAAATTTTGCAAAAGCCTTGACTCTCTCTCTCTATGTACTGGAGGATATTATCTTTTACTTTTCTTGCTTTTTTTTTCTTACTCTACTGCTTTCTTTGCTTCACGGCTTCTTTTTTTTATCTCTACTTTTTATTAGTTTATTTTCTTGCAATATAAAAGAGGGACTCTGCTTTGCTTTGCTTTTGCCAGACTCGCGTTTGATGGCCTTTACATGTGTGTTGTAATTAGGCTACGTGCTTTTTTTTAATTTGAGAATTGGACCTTTAAAAAATTATACAGGGGGACTGTGCATAAAAATAGGATAAAGAATTTTTAGTCGTACATACAATTTTTTATTTTGGACAGTATATTTATAATTCAAATTTCTCAAACTTTCATCATTATCTCTTTGTGTTTCGTTAATTATTTGTTTATGACTTTATAATTGCATGCTTCTTCAATATTTTTAACTCGAGCAATAAAATTTTTTTTTATTCTTTTTTCTAATTTATTTTTATTATCACTGGCACCTGCACTTTTATATGTATTCTTGTGTGTATACGTGTATTATTTAAAAAAAAAATATATAATTGTAACTAATAAAAAAAAAAAACATGAACGCTGTACTAACCACCACCACTAATTCGCCACATCTCAAATTGTCACTCTAGCTGGGGCATTTTTTGAAGAAATGACTGCTTTAGGAATACCCCCGTTGAGCAATCACTCTGCCTCTCAGCTGCTCACGGACAAACAGCAAACAGGGCCTTCAGATCCGAAAAATCCTGCGGCCAACTTTGCCTCGGCCTTCAAGAACAAGGTATGAGACTGATATGAAAAGCCCTTATCGAAAAGAGACATCATTACCACGTCGTCGTTGTTATTATATCAATATTTGTATGCGGCGATTATTAAAACAAAAGAAAATAATTCTAAACCTCTGCGTCGAGATCGTAATTAAAAAAAAAATAATAAATAATTCAATTTACAAATAATTTGACTCTTGAATTTTGTTTCAGAACGCAGAGCAGCCAAAGCTGAATCACCAGTCATGGTCATCACTGGCACGAGCCTCGAGTCCACATTCAGCAGCGGCAACGAGCACGAAAAACACGACGAGCGAGGCGTTCCAGCAGTTCAAGAAGCAAGCAAAGGAGAAACAAGACAGGGTAAGCAGTCGTAAAAATATCGAGAAGCAGCAGCAACAGCAACCGGTTGCTTACGGGCTTTACCGGGACATTATTCATGCCCGTGAACGCGCTGTATTGAAAAGCACCGGTTGTTACTTGCAGCAACGAGCTTTGATCGAGCGTCAACAGAAGGAGCAGGCGGAACGGGAACGTCTGCGACAGGAGAACGAGCGCAGGCAGAAGGAGGAGGAGGAAGCTGCGGCGCTCGAGAAGGCGAGGAAATCATCGGTCGAGTCCTCGAGTGCGTCCCCGGCCTCCTCGATATCAACGCCACGAGGCGAGATGAGCAAGGAGGAGACCGACAGCAACAGTCCGAGTCATTCGGCGAGCCAAGAGAAGGCGGAACGCGAGAGACTCAGGCTTAGGGAGCAGGAGCGTCGACGTCGCGAGGCGGTAAGTCGGATTTACTTGGCTTTGCTTTTATTGCATATATACTTAATGCTCTCATTAGTATCCTTGACTCTACCATTTTTAGACTTTCCTTTACGTTTCCTTAATCAGTTTTGCTTTTGATTTTTGGCTTTTTTTTTAAGTGTCTGTTGATCATGTTTATGGTTTATTTTTTTAATAACGCATGTAAAGCAAAAGATTTGATGAACAGACATAAAAGTCTCAAAGAAATGTGAAATTATATTTTAGAATTTTGATATATTCAAGACTTGACGTTAATAGCATTAGAAATAAATTTTCACATCTCTAACGAGACAGTTGTTAAAGTTTGAATAATTTGGCACTGGACATTATTTTAAAAGTGCACGTTAAAATTTTTATTTCAAGATATTTTTCTTTAAAAAATTTTATCAATTTTATTACTTTATTTCATCTGTTTGTAATGCATATTTTGATTTTTAATTTAGTGTCCAAATATATAATTCATATTTATAAAATTAAATTGGGTTTGATGATTATTTGATTTTGAATTTTTTGTTTTGCTAAACATTTTCTTCAATTGATTAATAAAAAAAAAAATAATTAATACTTAAATTAAAATAAAATAAAAATCATAAATCATCAAGCCAATTTTACCAAAGCTATGCCATATGTAAATTATTTTCATGCAAAGCAAATGTCAACGTTTAATGGTGTTATAAAAATGAAAGCAACAAAATCAAATCCATCCAACCACAAAACACCTGTAGTGTAATATAAATATATAATAGATCGTGCCGTTACTCAAGCCGGTAGCCGCATTACTCTGCTAGGCAAATGTTTCGGCAATTAACGATCGTCAAAGGCCAATCAACCAACCAACCAACCAACCAACCAACACAAAAAAAAAGCTCTTCCTCAGTACCAATATATCATCATCTTTTCTTTAAATATATTTTTTTTTCTTCTTCTTTTTTTCTCGAAGCGGCATCCGCCATAGAATCGTGGTTTTTTTATTTCGTTTCAGATGGCCGGACAAATCGACATGAATCTTCAAAGCGACATGATGGCTGCCTTCGAGGAGTCGCTGTAATGTCGCACTCCACTCCTGCTAATTTGTTGTTGCTAAGTCAAAAACTGTTTGAAAAGAAAAAAAAAAATAGCGAGATTGAAAGATATAGAAAAAGAGAAAATAAGATAGTGGGTCTCATGCGAAGCACGATATGAGATTGATCGATTTGCCTCGAGCTTTGCACTTTGTGGACAAAAATAATAAACAGTGCTCTTGGAATTTTCAAAACGAGCTGTAAGCTAAAGCCTCAAGCAGGAACTTCAGGCGTGCGAAAGCTCGATAAGTGGATTTGAAGGCCTGGTATTATAAAGCCGTATCTGTGTGTATGATGGTGATGAGCGTAGAGGACTCAATAATCATTGTTTGCGAGTGATAAGAAGCGAGACTCTGAGTATGTGTTGAGAAAATTGATGCAAAGGCTGTTGGCTTAAGATAGAGGATAGCGAGAATCGTGTTAATATATAAATATGGAAAACAAATTTAAAAAAAAAAAGTTTATTATAAATACTGTGAAATAGTTAGTTTCGTAAGGAAGGACGTGATTATTCTGTGAGCGAGCGAGATTGCGAGCGACGTGATATACGACATAAGGCTATTTTGACGGTAGTCTTAATTTAACACAGAGCCTTATTCAAAAAAGAATAATTGTGTATTTATTATATAGTGAATAAAAAAAAAACTCCATGTAAAAGGTTACACATGTTTCTTGGAATATAAAATTTAAAAAAAGAAAGGAAAGCAAAACTATTCTAGAGCCATCGAGAGAATCAAGTGAATCAATGCAATGCTTTGTGCTGTCTAAGCGAATGTTCTCTCAAGCTGTAAAAGCTTAATAGCTCAATGTGTGTCATTTACATGAGCATTTGTACTCTAATAGTACATTACGGACCGAGGGCCGTAAGTGCAGCATAATTGCCCGGGTGTGTATTAATGCCCGAGCCGAAGGCGAGGGCATTAAACACCCGGGCAA